>WSYH01000147.1:1013-171476 GCA_036426205.1 Ascaphus truei | reverse complement strand
AAGCTTGATTTGATGTGTTTTAAATTAATTTGTCTATGCTGCTATGCTTTATTGTGAGTTTAAAGTATTTTAAAATTAGATAGATGTATTCCTTGGTATTGTATTGTGTGTTTGAGGGAGGTCAGCGATAGCCTTGGTTATAAAGGTTGGATTTTGGTTGGTACTAATATTTTTTCACAGGCTAAATTGTTCTGCTCCAGGCGTGAATTAGTTAATTGTTTCATTGTTCAGGATGGAGTGTGAATTGTTTAGGGATGTAAATAATGATTGCTAATTGATTTTTTGCTAATTGATTTTTGTTTATTTGGTTGATTCATTTGCAGAATGTATATGGTGCATAGATTTTATGCATCATATATATTGAAATGTGAGGTGTTTCATTGGCATGTGATGATATAGATTGTGAGATCAGTTAGGATTATTAAAGGAAATTGGTTTTAATGTAGTGTCTGTATGGAGAAGTGTTTGGTTGTAGGACAGTATAGTTTTGATAACCCTTCTACATTTATTTGTATATTGGTTCATCGTGTGTATATGTTAGGACCAGTATGTCAGGCCAGAGTCTGCAGTCATGTTAAGCTTCCATTTTGTCTGGTCATAACTAGTTAAGATTCTGTAGTCAGCCTTTTGCTGAAATATAATTCCTGAATGCACTCAGTTTCTCTGCTAAATTGCATTTCATTCTCCCTGGCCAGGATATTACTAGATACTTTTGTAAGGTCAATTTCCTGGTGTTTTAGTAGAATATAATAGAATGGTTCTCTGCAAGAAGCAAGAATAATGTAATAAAAGTTGCTAAGACTCAAGGTCTCTTTTGATAACAGACAATGAATAAGCTATGTATTCAGAACATTGCTTGTATTGAAAAGGGACACGTCTCAAAAGTCACGCCACTAATATGTCCTGCCCCTAAATCACGCCTCTAATTAAAGCTACGCCCAAGACACACCTAGTATACGCCTATGTCACGCCTATGATACGCCTATGTTACGCCTCTAACTAATAATCTTGTTGTCTCTTCTGTACTCAATACATTATATATATATTGTGAGATCAGTTAGGATTATTAAAGGAAATTGATTTTAATGTAGTGTCTGTATGGAGAAGTGTTTGGTTGTAGGACAGTATAGTTTTGATAACCCTTCTACATTTATTTGTATATTGGTTCATCGTGTGTATATATATATATATCGTGTGTATACAGTATATATATATATATAGTTGCATGATGAAGCCACTGTACAAATTCATGGGTGAAGTTGGGTATCGGGCCTGTGTGGCTTAACCCCTTAATCACCTTTGCGGTTATTATCTGATAAGGTGTTTAAGGGGTTAATTGATATCTGAATGTACTTGCAATGTATTGGCTTTGTATTTGCTATGTATGTTGTGGGCAAGACAAGGATGTTGCTGGCTACGGACACTTCGTATTGATGAGGTCAGTAGTAATTTATTTATTAGAATATGCTAGTTAATGTTTTTAATAATGGGCAATTAATCTATTATCCATATCTGGATAATAGTTATTTTGCACATTATTGTACTGTAGGTGTTGGGGGGGAGGGTGTATGTATTGAATGTATAGGCCAGGTTTATTTTTTTTACATTCAGGGTTGGTTCCGTGGTTCTGCGTGGGACCTCTGGAGACCACCTGTAGTATCTTCGGGTATCCCAAGGGTATCAGGCTAGTGGTTCTACGGGTGACACATGCGGGGATGACGATGTGTGGTCCCACTTCTGTGGAGGCACCGCCGACCCGTAGTCTGCGGGGATGACGATGTGTGGTCCCACTTCTGTGGGGGCACCGCGGACCCGTAGTGAGCACCCGTGAGTTCCCCAGACCCCCGAGGGAACCACCTGAGGCCCCGCAGACACCTGTGGGTCTGACCTGGGGCTCCCAGACATCCGCGGACCTACCGTGGGGACCCAATTGTGGCCCACGGTGCCCCAAGGAGACCACCTGGGGGCCATGGTGCTGGCGGGATCCACCAGCAGGCCTCCAGAACCTGTGTAAAAAGGGCTGCTGGTAAACTGTAGGTCTGTCCAGGTGCCCCGCCAGCCCACCGGGGACTCGCGTGGGGCTGCGTTATGAACCCTGTATGTAAAAGAATAAATGTTGTATTTATGGGGGGGGGGCACAGGGGGAGGGTAATGTATTTAACAAATAGAATGATGTTTATTGTGGGTCACTGTACTGTTTTTATTGTGGTAACTAATGGGGTCGAAAAGGGGACTGGGGGTGTTTCCCCAACGGTATGTGGGTAGGCCTCACTTGTGGGTAGTGGGTGGGTGGTTAGGCCTCACGGGTGGGGGGGTTAGTGTGGGAGGGTATGTAGGCATCCCGAGTGGTGGGTGAGGGTGGGTTAACCCCTTAATGACTGTAGAGGTTAATAACCGCTATGGTGATTAAGGGGTTAGGGGACATTACTTTGTATGTTTTAGTTTTTGTCTCTGTTTTGCAGCAAGCAGCGGAGGGGCCGTGGGTAGTGGGTAGTGGGTGTGGGTGTGGTTATTTACACAGGATCCCCCTCCCCACATTTACATACAGTACACTGCACTCACAGAAAAACACAGGCCAGACAGATTTTACTGACACAATAGGGGGAGGGGGCTTACACAGTTAGTCAACAGCAGGTAAATTTAGCAGACACAATAAGGGGGGGGGGGGGTTTACATAGATTACAGTGAAGGCAGGGAGATTCACACACAATAGGGGGAGGGTTTTACTAGATTACAGTGAAGGCAGGAGGTTTAAAAAACACAATAGGGGGAGGGTTTTTTACATAGATTACAGTGAAGGCAGGCAGGTTTAAAACACACATAAAATATGTATGTCATGTATTTATTGTTATGTATTTTAAATACACAGGGGGTGTACTGTATGTTGTTTATGCAATGTTTATTGGGGGCAAAATCAAATGTCCCCAATAAACATGCTATTCTGCCTTCATTGCGGCTATCAGCTAAGGTAATGAAGCAGCATTTCTGTATTTTTAATAATATTGTGCAGGAGCAGGGGGTCCCTGAGCATTAATTTCAGGCTCAGGGAACCCCCTGCTCACTGTACAATATTATTAAAATACAGAAATGCTGCTTCATTACCATAGCACATAGCCGCTAAGGTAAGGAACGAGTGTTTATTTATATATGTTTTTTAATTATACTGGCTTTGTGAAGGTGAAAGAAATGGCGCTAACTCTATTAGTGTACACTTAAGCTATATAGTGAATTATTAACAAAATCAATTGATTAATCAACAATATTAATGTGCTCAAATAACGTGCAAATAATATTAAAAGGTTCAAACCCCCTGCTCAAACCCGGCTGGTGGGGACTGGTTTCACTAGTCCCACAAATCGTCACTCTCGTTGTAATCCAGGGGGAGCATGGAGGGAAATAGAACAAAAAGACAAAAAACAATCTAAGTGTAGACGGGACGGAGCGGAAGTGACGTACCGGTGGAGAGAGAGGCAGAATCATCCACCCGAGAGGCAGCTCCAAGTGCAGTACTTGCGAACATCTGCTAAATGGGAGTCTAACAACCCAAAGAAGAGGGAGCCCACGAGGGGAGACAGCCCGGAAAGACGCCGTCCACCGCCGGAGACACACAGTCCCAGAGAGAGGTGAACTACACTAAGTCACATCGGAGGAGGCGGGTGAGCCTGAAGCTAACAAACTCTTCTCTCCTTGATCACAATGATTGTGAAACATGCTTAAATTACTTGTTTTTATTGTAAGTGTTCATTTTTTAACCCTATAAAGTCGAGTTTTATATTGTACTGGTCTGCACTATGGTATCATTTCTTTTACATATACACTGTTGCTGAGCTGAGAATTGGAGACCCCATCACTGAGTGGAGAACAACATTCCTAGCAGAAACCATTGTGTGTCAAAACCGCTTGATTTTAACTTACATCTTGTAAGTAGGCATCACATACGAGCCAAGACAAGACATAGAATTTTACACCAATTTAAAAACTGTCTACACTTAGATTGTTTTTTGTCTTTTTGTTCTATTTCCCTCCATGCTCCCCCTGGATTACAACGAGAGTTTTAATTATACTGTACATGTGCAGAGGGGCTCCGGAGTTGAACAGCGTTGGTTTCAAGTCCGGGGACCCCCTGCTCCCCGAGATACAGGCCCCTTTAGGGGGTGCCGGTATCCCTCTGCTTGGTTTACAGGCCGCGGTCACGTGATCGGGTCGGGGCCCCCCTTAAACGCAGAGGGATACCGGCACCTCATAAGGGGGCTGTATCTCGGGGAGCAGGGGGTCCCCCGACCTGAACACCGAGGTTCAGCTCCGAGACCCGCGCACATCTACACTATAATAAATGTATTTAAATGTATTTATTATATGATTATTTATTATTTATTTAGATTTATTTATTTATTTTTTGGCGGGCTGCTGTGTGTGAGTTTTTTTTTATTGTGGGTAGTGGGGGGGGTGAAGGTCTTGCGGGGGTAAGCGGATTGCTTAAACCCCTTCATGACCGTAGCGGTATTAACTGCTACGGTCGTGAAGGGTTAAGTGTCACCCGCAACCCCCCGCAGTCCTAAACTCACACCAAGTGCCAAATACCCCCCTCACCCACCCCCGCTACCCACAATAAAGCGGGCACGGTGAGTTAACCCCTTCATTGCCTTAGCGGCTATACGCTAAGGTAATGAACAGCATTTCTGTATTTTAATAAAATTGTGCAGGAGCAGGGGGTCCTAAGCATTAATTTCTGGTCTCGGGAACCCCTGCTCACTGTACAATATTATTAAAATACAGAAATGCTGCTTCTTTTCCATAGCACATAGCTGCTAAGGTAAAGAACGATTCTTTATTGATGTGTGTGTTTTATTTATACTGTACATGTGCAGAGGGTCTCCGGAGCAGAACCGCTGTGGTTTTAGGTCTGGGGACCCCCTGCTCCACGAGATACAGGCCCCTTAGGGAGTGCGGTATCCCTCTGCTTGGGTTACAGGCTGCGGTCACAGTGATCGGGCCTTCAAACGCAGAGGGATACCGGCACCTCATAAAGGGGGCTTATCTCGGGGAGCAGGGGGTCCCCCAACCGGAAACCAACGAGGTTCAGCTCCCGAGACCCCCTGCACATCTACACTATAAATAAAAATGTATTTTAAAATGTATTATTTATAGTCATTTATTATTTATTTATTTAGATTATTTATTTATTTTTTGGCGGCTGCTGGTGTGAGTGTTTTTTTTTGTGGGTAAGCGGGAGTGGGTGAAGGGGGTATTAGCCCCAATGATGGTTTGTTTAGGCTTGCGTGGGGTAGCGGGAGGGCTTAACCCCTTCATGACCGTAGCGTATTAACTGCTACGGTCGTGAAGAGGTTAAGTGCACCTGCAACCCCCGCAAGTCCTAAACTCACACCAAGGGCCAAATACCCCCCTCACCACCCCCGCTACCCACAAAACGCGGGCACGGACGGTGAGTTAACCCCTTCATACCTTAGCGCTATACGCTAAGGTAATGAACAGCATTTCTGTATTTTTAATAATATTGTGCGGAGCAGGGGGTCCTGAGCATTAATTTCGGCTCAGGGAACCCCCTGCTCACTGTACAATATTATTAAATACAGAATGCTGCTTTGTTACCGTAGCACATAGCCGCTAAGGTAAGGAACGAGTGTTTATTGATATTGTTTTTATTCATACTGTAGATGTGCAGAGGGTCTCCGGAGCAGAACCGCTGTGTTTTTAGGTCCGGGGACCCCTGCTCCCCGAGATACAGGCCCCTTTAGGGGTGCCGTATCCCTCTGCTTGGTTTAACAGGCCGCGGTCACGTGATCGGCGCCTTAAACGCAGAGGGATACCAGCACCTCATAAAGGGGGCTGTATCTCGGGGAGCAGGGGGTCCCCGACCTGAAACCAACGCGGTTCAGCTCCAGAGACCCCTGCATATCTACACTAGAATAAAATGTTTTTATATAATTTTTATGTGCCGATGTTGCGCAGAGAGCAGCGGTTCTCTCTCTGCTGCAAACACATCTCGCCCCCCCGGCCTATATATCATTGATGTGCATATACAGTACTGTATGTTTATGTTAGGGTTATATATATATATATCTGTACATATACATAATATACTGCATACAATTCATGAATTTATGCCATCTGGCGGTCACGCGAAAGCATTGCACCTAGTAAATCCTGACCATTATCATTAACACATCAACCGCGCGTCACCTGGCATCTCGTCTGGCTGGGAAGGCAAAAGGAGCCCGGCATGCTCCGGTGAACAGAGTGGCATTCCAGGAACATGCGGTACATCCAGTTATAGTAAGAATAAAAGCTGCCGCAGCAGTAGGTAATGTGTTTAATTTATGGGCATCACATGTTTAATTATGCGCAGGAGCTTATGGGGTTAATCTCTGATACCAGTCACCCATGAGATATCCTTTTTCAATCCTATCCCCATCTTGACTCTCTATTGCTCCCCCAAGGGGTTAGTTAATACCCACATTTTTATTCCTTTGAGTGTAATTATATTTATAGATGTATTAAAACTTTTTGTTTTTGCGCTGTTTCGCTTTTAGTTTCTGGTATAGGAATCTTTACCTTATGCCTAAGAAACATAACACCTGGTTTAAGTGCATTATAGGGGTATTTGAACTCCTTTGTTTCACTCTCTGTTCTACCAGGAGGTATTGTAATATATTTATGTAACTTGGGAATATTATAAAATATCGGTGTTCGTGGTGAGCGTATAAACAAAACAAATTCTGCCTTTACTAATAATGTTCATATTGAAAGCTTTAGTAAGGAATTCCTTGATTGAATTTGAAGTCATCCATCGGATCTTTCCGTAAATACAATAGTGAGGTGTGATCACTCATGTATATGTATACATATTCATACAATTCATACATGTATATACATACATACATACTACATACATACTCATACATACATACATACATACATACCATATATACACATATATAAAAATAGAAATTCCTTACCAGGCTTTAGGAATAGCACCTATCTTCACACGTTTCTGCGAGTGCCATCTGACTCTGTATACGTACTACAACACATATATATATATATATATATATTATCATATATATATATATATATATATAAATATATATATTATATATAATATATATTATATATATATACAACTGATGTATCTAATGTACAAAAATGTTTAAGGGTTAACAAAAACATGCACAATAAAAATACCACTTCTCCAAATCCCATACATCACCTTGCATTTGAAAATCACAATATTATATAGCCACTATAAAACAAATACTATTTCAAAATAATAATTCTCATCTTCAATCAATAAATGCCAATCAAAACATTGAATTTACAGTGTATACTGATGCAAACATCTGTGCATTATGTACCTATGCCAATCAATGTTAACAATAAACTATTCCAAAAAATATCCAATTCCATACAAATGTATACTATTTAAACCAAGCAAGTACAACAGAAATAAATTACCATTAATTAATCAAATCCCAAAACAATTAAATACCATCCAAATCAATTACACAAGTAACTATTTAAATCCTTCAACAAAACTATTCACAAAAAAGTTCCAATCAGACAAAATATAACTACCAAAAATAATCCACTATAAAAAAGCAAGCCTCACCTTGACCTAAAGTACAGCAAAACAACACCAAAAATTACATTCATCTAAATAAATTCCTTACACACACAATTAAAGCATAGCAAGCATAGCAAAATACTTTTTAATACTGAAAAAACACGCATTTCCAACAAAATCATTTCTTACCCTGTATGTATATATCGATCTAGACCTACATACATACATACATACAATGGCAAGAAATAATAATAAAAAATAATACTATCATATTTAAAAAAAAAAAAACCTGTAAAAGTTACAAAATTATACATTTCTTTGTTAACTTACCATTAGCTGCCCACTCACTGACTCCGTTGAACCCAAGCTCTCAAACCAATCCACGCACAAGCACAGCAAGAACCCATAAATAAAAAACCATAAAAAAATAAACCAAGTGGTTTTTTTGTAATCCAAAGCGTTAACGGTGTCTTCACATCTATGTTCTTCCGTACTCTTCTGTGTGGGTCTTCTTACCTTTGCTGCCACGCCCCGCCTCTCTTTCTTCTTCCAGGAGGTCCGTCCCTCCTCGGCGTCAGGCTTCAAAATATTAGACGACATAGGCTTTTATAGGCCTATGGATGTCACATTTTCGTCATATGGTTCCCACGGCCCTGATTGGGCCGTGAAAATCATTGTTGTTTTTAGAAGAAAAAATAATTGAGACGTCATTGAAAGGAAATGACGTCAGCCATCAGAATGCCTGAGCTTCATTTGCCTTTAAGTGACATGATCAAAAGATGGCCACCCTCCATGGTACGGTAGCAATCAGAGCATGGGAACTAAATTCCAACTCTGATTGACTGAAGTACTATGTATGGCTTTGGATATTTCACATCCGTTTTTCCACATAGCCTCTTTCACATGGTTATACTAGAGCCAATCAGAGTTGGGATTTAGTTCCTACGCTCTGATTGGCTACCGTACCATGTGAGGCCGGCCATCTTTCTTTTGATGACGTCACCCTTAAAGGCAATGAATCATTGCCTTTCAATGACGTCATCAAAATTATTTGTTTCTCCCCCAAAATCACACGGTTTTCAATCAGGGTCGTGGGAACCATATGACGAAAATTTGACGTCATAGGCCTATAAAGCCTATGGGGTCTATGCAGTAAACGGCGAAATTGTAAATCGCAGCACTTTTATTCGCAAAGTTGTGGCGGGTTTGTTTCACGTGTATGCAGTAACTGGCAATGACAGTGAACCATTTTTTTTTACCAACACTTGCGAGTTACACGGCGGAGGCAGTCGCCTGATTGCTACAACTGGCGGATGACGTGTTGTTTATGTATGCTTTTAGAATGTGGCGGGAATCTCGTCAAAAATAAACATCTCTCATCGTTGTTTTAAGCCTCATTTCTTATCGTCAGTGACTTTTGGCTGGAGTGTGAAGTGAAGACAGTGATAGAGCGAAGCTAAAGCATATCTTAGAAACATCCAGTACGTGTGTTTCTCAGTTTTGTGGTCATTTTTGTTCTGTAATTTACATTTCATTGTTTTGTATAGGTTAAATGTAACATACTTAATTGTTATTATTTCCTGTACTATTCATTTTTACGTGACATTTCTGTGTTGTGTTTTTGTTTGTATACTTTCTTCATTATGTTGTCATTATTTCTTGACTCTGTGTTGTGTTTTGGCTAATTTTGTGACATTGTTTACTGTTTTACTGCTATGGACGGGAGCCGTGGTACTGTTCGTGCTGCCGGTACTGTTGGTGGTGTAAGGCTGAGGAAGCGTGGGAGGGTACGTGTGAGTCAGGAGTGGAGTTGGAGTGAGTGCAGTTGGTGAGAGTGGACAAGTTGTAGTGGAGTTGTGAGTGGAGTATGTGTGAGTGGAGGTGATAGTACCAGTGGTCGCCTTGTTCTGTCTTGAGTCACTGTCCCTGTGAAGTTGCAGTCAGGGTGCTGTTGCTGTCATGCCTGCTGGTGACACCTTCAGAGGATCCCGATATGCTATGGACCAGGTCCACATGAAGTAAGGCACGTTGAAGGAGTGTCGCATATGGGCATAAACAATTAGAAAAAAAAGGAATCTTCATTTAATGAACAAGAAAACAATGTTCTTGTGACGGGATGTTCAGCATTACGATAGGCTGTTTGGCCACCTATCAGATATGAAATTTAAAATTACATATAAGTAATTGTTACCTTTGTAATTCCAGCTATGTTGCCAGATTGATGAATCCATACATTAGTGGTGACAAACAAACATGTGTACTTGATTCACATTATTAATAAAAAAGAATAAAGAAGTTATGGCATAGAAATTACACTATAAAGAAAGGCATAGATGTATACATCCATGCCTTCTTTATAGTGTAATTCTATGTCATAACTCTCTTTATTATGCTTGCCAATCTTGTTTCTCTCCTATCATCTTGTTCGTCAAGTCCATTGACATGTACATCGTTTTGCACAATTAACATTTCAACAAGTTGAATACAATGACGGCCATCAGTATTGTTACGTAGTGATTGTCATAATCTGTGATTGTACTGTTGTTTGAATTTTTTTCCATGTCAGGCAGGACCGTTCACTGTAAGAAAGGCTTGTGGTCAAAAATAATCATGTCGGTGTCAGCGTGTGGGAATCAGGCAAGGACATATCGTAATTGCGAAGAAAGGTTTGATGATATCAACGTAAACTAAGGAAAAAATCAGAAACATCATGTACATGCCTCAGGCACAGGAGTGGACCACGGCTGACAATCTAAGCTCACAACAATTGGAGGAGCAGTTAAAGGAGACGCTTCCAATTCTTGTGGAAGGATTGCCGGGATAGGGATATAGTATAAATGTTGTCCACATCTCCACAAGGTCAGTATACGCACAGCAATTCATGTGTTTTTGTCCATAATTCATTTCAATCATAACATATTCAAATCACAAGCATTACTGGCTTTGGTAAAAATTGATGTAACATGTTTCGTCACATTTGTAGATAGCATATATACTTACATGTTATTTAAATCAATCCATTGCATTCTCAACGAGAAAGTGAATGTCACGTAAACATTGCATGACATAGCATACAGTATACACCATTTCAAAAATGGTCATGTAAAGTTATGTATCACGCACAGGTAGACAATTGTGTAATGTACCCAAAGCATTGACTGTGATTACGTGTACAAATCAAGCTTAATCATGAAGTTTTTAATGAATGTCACATAACCGCTTATCAGTTACATTAACTGTTCATTACAATCTGTGTGGTCTCTAAAATGTGCTAGGAACATACTTATGATCAATCAGGTAACATTGTGTAAATGAAAAGGTAACACCAGTAATCCTAGCATCGCAGATACAATGTTGAAATTAACTAAAACCGGAAAAAATAATTTCTGTCAGTGTAGGCGCTGTGTAATACGTCAAGCATGTATCAATTCATAAGGTGACACAAAGTTTACAAATGTACATATGATCATCAAGTCCACATGTGTACTTAGCATGTATTGTAATGTATCCCCCCAAAAAACACGAATCAATTGAAGTAGGCATCAGTGTCATTGTTGCTCTTACTATGAAATGATGCTTGTAACTACTTAATTGTTGTGCTTCACGTTATCTAATGTCTTAAATTATATAGAGAACAATATACTGTAGAATCATAGGAAAGAATGAATGCCGCATGTAGCAATGGATGCTAAAATTAACAATGTTTAAAGTACTTAAGACACACACCCTTACATGTAACGTTACTGAAATGTACATTGGTGGACATACAGTCATGTGATTAATTGTATAATAATACTAGTGCAGTAGCTCAATAAAACAGTAATATAGATCATGGTTATAAATTAAACTATAGGGTATGTTCAAATAGAATGCGGTACAGACGTACGTCGTACACTAACTATTGTAAATATATTGTATGCTATAATGAGCAAACTGTATATACACAAGAGATTCAATAAACAGCGATGACACTTACTAAAATACTATTACATGCACTTCTAACAACATTTTTCACTACATACTGATTACATAGTGTATTACTGTATACAATGTAACACTTCGCTTACATCTTATACTAACATATCAATATGTGTAATAGGAACTCTTTTTTTCTCTGAATCTATAGTACAACATGCATGCACAGGCACAGGGCAATGTTGCCCAGGAACTATTCCAGCACCACTTCACAAAGGTGTGTATTTGTGGTCAAACAATTCCAGATTTGTGACGCTTAAAAAAAGATATTAAGTTGACTGTAGGAATAGGCCCTGGTATATGATGTCGAAAATACCAATTTGGAGTTTTTTAAGAGTTGCAAACGTAAACTTGTGCATAACCATATGGTGACACTGAACTGCGACATATAGTTCATAGTATGAGAACGAAAAATACAGTTCTCTTACAGTTCTATGGTACTAAGACAGATACATATCATAATGTTTCCCTCACTGAATCATGCCCTAGGTGTAATTACTGTTGTACATGACATGAGAACTCACATGCACACTTGGCATGCTATATATTGCCGACATTGACAGATGTTACCAGTGTAGTACATTTTGTAACATATTTTCCATCTCCTGGTCTTATTTCTGGACTTGATGTATCCCGAGGTGTATCACACATGTGCACAGTCAAACCAGGAGTCAGAATGACACAACAAGCCATGTAACCTCTTGTCGCCGCACAACATACTGTCCTGCAATAGAGCTTGCTGAAGATCTATGTTGTCACAGCCACGTTACCCCGGCATCATGAATGCTTCAGTGCTGGACAAATGGTACTGAAATCTGCAGCATAAAAGAATTTTGCATGACAACTCAGGTGAGCTCAAACTGTTGAATCGGTCATGCAATCTATTGCAGGAAGTTCATTGAGCACACCATTTGTGGCCATAAAACTGATGTGCTCAGGAGGCCTACTTCAGACATGGGCACATTGAATCACACACACCGGTGTTCTCCACAGAAACATCTGTAGGCCACTCTCCAACCAAACCAAGGACCAATCGCATCACCACATATAAGTCCCCCTGTGGCTAAAATTAAGGCACCCTCTGTTAGCCACACTTTGGCCAAAGACCACAGAACCCAAAAAATTAAAACCCCTTTTTATTATCTGCCTGGAACATTACAGACTTCTGTCCCCATTCTTTTATTCCACCACCACCAGCGCACAACTTCCACAAATCAATCAATCCATCCATCCTCAGGGGCATAATGAAAGTGCGAGAAGTGTTGCAGAACATGCACAAGTTGAACACTTACCCTTTTTCACAGAACAGCAATTGTTTACACATCTAATGCTCATGGTTACCCCCAAGCACAAAGTCTGCCCACAAATGGTACAATCCTCCCACATCAGACAGGCAATTTGTCTGACAACCATATGCACACCATCCACAGCAAAAATTTGTTATGCCTTACACACACAGCAACCCACAACATTTCGTTCACCATCTTATGAAGGGTATCTTCAAATGTCACTTCCCAAATGTACAACTATTATAACACAGACACAGCAGTCATACAAGGGAGAATGTGTGTAAAACAGTATGTTTTTAAAGGAATTGATCAGCAATCTCAGCATGAACAAATGCAATTGCAAGTTAAGCACTTCAAAATGAAACAACAATCCTATGCACGATGAGCCTCAGGCCACAACAAGTAGTGCTGTAGAAGCTGACAAAGCCACAGCAGTCATCCATACAGATGAAGAAGAACAACCAGGCAGAGGGTGAAGTCATCGCCAGTGTACTCGGATAAAAAGAAGTGTCACATGTTCGCGAAAGCATCGTGGAAGAGGTGCAAAAGCCTTTTTCCAAAGTAAAACCAGCCTTCTACAGATCTCAGAAATAATCATACAAATAATACTCGCATATGAGTGACCTCACCGTTTCATTGGTCTACATCAGGCATGGGCAACTCAAGTGTTCGAGGGCCTCAACCATGGAAGGTTTAAAGGATATCCTACGTAAAGACACATCTGCCAGACTACGGGTCACAATGGACGAGCCAGTGTTGAGGCAGCTTTTCTAATGTTGTGACATGCTTTAAACCTGTCCTTTTTGCGGCAATCGAGGACTGGATTTCTGAAGGCCTTGTGTATCTTCATTATGCTACCGTTAACAATGTTGTCAAGAATGGAATTTGTTTATAAATAAATATACCCATATTTGCCACTTCAATATAGTATGTTGCTATTAAGACTTATGCCATATAAATAGGAAGTTATAGTTGTAACAGTCATATTGACTAACTGAAACATCAGTTTCAATACTGTTATGTGTGCCTGCAAAGTTTATACTTTGTCATAATGACCGTTACATGTACATAGTTTTTGACATTAAGTCTATTGTTTTCTTGGTGTTTCAGTTGCAAAGGTGTACACATGCAGGCGATTTGTAACCCAGTTTTAGAGTTACTAAGCGCATGTGTGTAAAGACCCAACTCCTAATTGCACCTGTTGATTCAATAATAAAAAGACAAGAACATATGGTAATATGTATATGCTATATAAAGTTATATTGGTTAAAGTACATGGTTTGGAGCAGGGCTGAACATGTATGTGTTACTTATCCATTAACATACCACTGTGTTACACGTTAACAAATTTAGCAGTATTATTAAAATGTGGAATTTTTAAGAAGTTTGACAATTTTATGTGTTTTCCTCACTATCAAAATAATGCAGATTCAGGCTGGCACATAATAAATTATTTGCACAGATCAGTAACGAACCACTTATTTCGCACACACTGGTAGGGAGAATAACATAGGAACAGAATTCACATGTTTAGTGACCTTGGAATAAGAAGAGCTTGATACAAAAATGAAACTTGTTACTAGTGCACACATCTATGCTGCAAACAATTTCACTTTCACAAGAGCAACAGTTACATAGACAATGGCGGGCTTGAGGGAGATGCAAGACACCACCACATATTACATTTAGAGAATTATTTTTCAACGATCAAGTACAGAAACCACAAAGCCACAACGCAGGAAATTTATGCTTACATTATTGGTAAATATCCTTACTATAGATCAAAGAATGAGCCACACAAATTGGCAAAATACAGTAACAGAACATTTATCAGTCCAGCAATGTTTCTTAGAGTAATGCCACGCGAAAATGAAACCGATGCTGTTGGGAAGTAAAAGTGTTCCTTTAAGATAAATGCCAGAATGGAACTTATTTATTGAGACAGCTTTATTCAATAATCTGTTACATATGGAACGCTCCTGCTGTTGTTTCCAGCATACTGCAGCACAGTGGCTTCCGCTGTATGATTTTCAGTATGAAGAAAAACAAGTGGGATTGTGAGAAATGTCTCCCCAACTATTCCGGGAGAAGTTTTGGCTGTTAAAGAAGGTGACTACCCTCCACCGGCGGGTCCATCAGCGGCGACCATGTTCAAGAAGCTGCAGCTGCACACTTCATGTATATGCAGCAGAATTCACCATTTGCTTACCAACCTTTGGGGCAGCTAACAACGTGTACGAGACAGCATAATTTTTGACAAAGTCACAAAAGGTAAATATGTGTAATTGTTCTTCACATGCCATATTTCATTGAACATGCATGACATGTTCAAAGCACACATGTTGTTTATCTATGAAACCCTTGGTAAATAACACCATGCACACACAAGCAGGAAAAAACTGACACAGAAATATAAAGCAGATACGCGTGCAACACACACACGCTGATGCACAGTGAAAGCTCATCGTACACTCGTAATGACACGCACACTTAACACCGGTGAGCGTAAACACTATTGACACAACACATAAACAAAACACCAAACCCAAATGCTTGACAAAGACAAACAAAGTTTGACACACTTCACACACACAGATGCACAACATGAGTCTGTTACACTGTAAACACGGATACACCACAGCAAGTTCAGCGCATAAACACAAAAACACGAATATTGCCGATTGTAAAATTAATGTGCATGTTAAAAAGAACAGGCTGAACATGCGTGTAACAAGTTAACGCTCCATTATATAGCGGATGTAATGGCCAACAAAGACAAAACATTTTTTAACATATATACAATAATATATATATATATATATATATATCCAAACAAGAGTGACCTAGGCGCAAGTAAAAACAAAAAAAACAAACATAGGGTAATACTTTCAAACATTTGTCCGCCAAGGGTACGATATGCACTTACAACGAGTAAGATATATCAGGCCTTGTATCACTCTGGATCTGGAACAATTTGAAGATCTGGAACAGCCAGCAGCAACTCATCCACAGGAAACGTATCCTCGTGTTGAAGTATCACATGTTGGAGAGAAGTGGACACATACATAGTGTAACACAGTTTTATTATAAAATTAATAAAAAATGACAATAGGTAAAATACTCACACTTTGTGAGTTTGGTTAAAAGCGTTTGAGAGATTAGAGCTCTCACACTCATCAAGGGTAGGTATCCGTGGACCTATACACAGTCTCTATTGGCTCCTTATATATGTCCTTATAACCACATGTGGTGTTTGGCCAACTTCCAAGGGTATGGAGTCACTTAATAGGGCCCTCCCAATAATGTCCAGAGCTCTCTGAGGGTGGGGTACTAGCTCCGTTGTTGCGGATCCTATTAAAGGGCCGTGTGTCTCTAGCTGCACCTAATGTGTAGTAGTACTCACGCTAACCCATGAAAATGAAACTGACCATTTTGCTGGGTTACGCCGATCCAATGCAGATCATTCTTCCTGTAATTATACAGATCAACACAGTGGACGGAGATTTGGTCCAAATCTCGAGACGACTGACGTCACCACTCCGCCGCGTGCAGGCGACGGCCCCGGAGGACGGGAGCAGTGACAGGAAGCGGGGATTTTCACCACTACCAGACGGACACTAACCAAGGGGGAAAACATCACACTATCCCCTGAAGTAGCCGTGTTACTACTAGCACTTAGTTGCAGCTAAGAGACACACGGCCTTACTACGGATCTCGCAACAACGGAGCTAGTACCCCCCCCTCAGAGGCTCTGGACATTATTGGGAGTGCCTCTATTAATGACTCCATACCCTTGGAAGTTGGCCATAACACACACATGTGGTTTATAAGGACATTATATAAGGAGCCAATAGAGACTGTGTATAGGTCCACGATACCTACCCTTGATGAGTGTGAGAAGCGCTAAATTCTCAAACGCTTTTACCCAAACTCACAAAGTGTGAGTATTTTTATCTGTCATTTTTATTTAATTTTATAATAAACTGTGTTACACTATGTATGTGTCCCACTCTCTTCCAACATGTGATACTTCACACGAGGATATGTTTCCTGTGGATGAGTTGGGCTGCTGTTCCAGATCTTCATTAATTGTTCCAGATCCCAGAGTGGATACAAGGCCTGATTATATCTTACTCGCTTTAAGTGCATACGTACCCTCTGGCGGACAATTGTTTGAACGTATTACCCTATGTTTGTTTTTCTTGTTTTTACTTGCCCTAGGTCACTCTTGTTTGGATATCCTTCTATTACAGCCCGTGGAGCGGTAGAACCTTCTGGCTGCAGACTAATCAGGGAAAGTTAGATTGGGGGTAGTATACCCTCCTATATATGTGTATATTATTATAATCTCTCTGTGATTGCGCTTATTGTATGTTTCTGTTTTTATATATATATATATATATATATTATAATAATATATATATATGATATATATATATCGCAATATAGTTCATTTGTTGAAATAACACTTGTTAACATTTCTCAATTTAGTTCCTTCTTCATACATGTACATGTCAGTATATTTATTAATATAAAATTGTTTATAGAAATTTATACGTATAACATAACATGTACAGTATAAGCACACAAGAAGCCAATCTCATGAAATGGCGCGTGTTCCTGTGACTGTGTACATGCTGTCAACTTACTCCACCCCACCCCGTGCCATATTATAGAGCTAAAATGGTGTATGCCTATTCTATTAGTGCGCGCGGCAGTCATTTGCCGCGCGCACATGAATGCGGAAGTTCTGTGACTCACATCAAGAAAAACAATTCACCGTTTGCACTACATATGTTCATAAAATAGAAAATTATTGTTCGTACCATTTTACTGCAGAGGGCTAATTCATACTTCCAACATCACATCTGGGATCACATCCAATTTTTTGTCACGACAGTAATAATGGCGTTGAAATGTTATTAATAAGGTATATTAGTATTTATATGTTTATGTTTCATTTTCCTTACAGATGGGCTCTTGCTACCTATGAATTGTGTTCCGAAATAAGCAGAAGCTATCTGTAAGAATAACATCTATGAAATACAGCTGCGGAAGACAACATTCATGCTTACTACTGCCTTTCCTGCTTTTTGTTTTTTTTTAACTTTCCAGTATTTGCTTTCCAGATATATGTTAATTGGAAACATGTATATGACACGAGTAATCAGAGAACCACCACAGTGTTACATATTGTAATCTTACACATGCAGTAGTTTACCACACATTTGAACTTGATATTAAACAACACAAGTTTTAACTGTTAAGGCCAATTGTACACATGTTATTAACCTTGTTAATGAGATAGACTTGTTACTTCGAATATTCATAACCATAGTAAGCGTTTGTGTATAATATGTCATGCAATCAAGGGGGGCCTGCTCTTTGTGGTTATCACTATTTAAACGACAGTTGATATTGAACATGCTTTCTGTGCATCTAAGTTACGACATGTTTATAAACATATAGTGAAACGCTTTGCATAGTGTTTGTTGGTTCTGCTAAAGTGTCAAGCTGAACATAATTGTGATTGACAGAACATAGCATAGGTAAAAAAGATGCGTATCCAACTGTTGAGCAAACAAAATTATAATCAATACATCTTTCATGTTCCTGATTAAGAAATGTACTAACGTGCTTGCAACAGTTTACAACTAATGAGACACCTTGTGTTGCCTGTTATAGATATAATGAAACATGTTTCATATACAGCGTTAAGCTATACATGTGTGATGCATTTCATGACAGCAAAAATGTGCAATGTCTTTAGACTAACCTGTTCTTTAAAATTGTTTAGGTATGCAAATATGCAAACGTATTGTATTATAACAGAAGTAGTGGATTTCGTGGCCCATTTATTGTCACCTGATTGACACTGACCTTGTGGTGAATAATAAATTTGAATACTTTCATTTAAAAGGCAATTGTATTCATAACAATATGGGTGTAAGGAAGTTAAACAGATATATTATGAGTTCAGAATAGCAAACACCTTAAATCAGCTACAAAATAAACTGAAAGCATGATCTACTGCTGCACATGTTAAAAACCATCTTAAAGTGTTACAAAAATCCATATATGAGTACGGTTGAAAACACATTCAATACACAATACACATGCCAAATAATTATGTGTATCCTCAGGAACCAGGTAGCCGCATGTATCTACAATGAAAAGAATGTGCAAAGTATACAGTAAACATTACATATGTACTGGAAAACAATAGCAGTGGTGTTGCCACACAAAGGATAACAAGCACACATTCGGCAACGTATGCATCGTTAATACATTCCCTTGTGTCAGGTGTTCTTATCCACTATCACAATTTCAAGCTCATCTTATAATGACCCCTTTTACAGATACACCACATACTGCAGTTGTCAGCAATGAAGATATAAAATGTTTATTACATGAAGGACACTATTATAAGGTGTTACAATAGGCAAGCAAAATCACAGCAGGGATGAGTGAGAACACACGATTGTTTAAATGCTAACATGAAATGGGTTAGAAACATAAGTACGTGAAACGTTAGTTATAACTGCGACAATGACAGTTTCAGTGCGTTAAGGCCGCAGTCCTATTAAAATGATGTGCGAGCAGCGCATTCCGCCTCTCCTCCCATCAAAACTATTGTGCTACTTGAATAATACATTAATGGATCATTGCTATCGCGCCAACTTCATACCTATACTATCGCATATGTAACAGTGAATTGTATTTGTCGTGAATAACGCAATGGAACCCGCAAAAGCAATAGAAAGCCGACTGAAGCTTCATCTTGTCCACATGGTTATGTGTTAATTTTTGAGGTTCACCTCAACCACGACATGACCCTCTGGCGGACAACGGGAGTATCCCCATCGTATCTGTTGGTGATGAGGAGACACCAGGTGGTCTCCACGGTCCACCTCTGCCAAAATAACAATACAGTTTTTCCTAAAATGAAACAACTGTCTACATGTCATTAACTCTATGCATAATCCCACGTAAACCACAAGAACAATACTCTCCAGTTGTTGGTCCAAAAATACTAAACCAATATTATGATGATTGTTTTCCATGTTTAGTAAACATGAAGTTGCCAATAATTCGTTCATACTGACTTGTACACACAGCATATAAGCACTAACCTGGCACGGGCCCCGTATGTCCTGTGTTTGCAAACACATAATTTTTTTCATACATATTGAAATATATCTTACCCCTTCACCACCTATCTGCTAATAACCACACCTATGTAAAATGTGTAAGCACCCCAAATAACACAGGCATCATCTTTTTTTCGAGATATGCATGGTGAAAGTTTGACGTATTACCATGTCTCAATACACTAGAACCAAGTTAACTTTGTATGTATGAAATTCAACTAACAACTGCACATGACCACCAACATCTATTGTTTAAAGAACATTTAAACCAAATGGTCATGCTGTCTGAAATCAATGAACAGAACTGTATCTAATTATAAACATAACACGGGATCAATAGTTACTTAACAAGCATTTGAAGACCACATATTAAAACAACTGTGGTTTACCTTGCATTTCATGCCATACAAGTGTGCAAGCATTTGTATATGATAATCAATTAAATGAACGATTGTCAAGCTTACTGTTTCGTCACAAACCATAATGATTACATAACCATGATCATAAACCAGTTAACACATACTTACGA
Source organism: Ascaphus truei (assembly GCA_036426205.1). Classification (NCBI taxonomy): domain Eukaryota; kingdom Metazoa; phylum Chordata; class Amphibia; order Anura; family Ascaphidae; genus Ascaphus; species Ascaphus truei. The sequence goes on along the minus strand of WSYH01000147.1, from coordinate 150,950 downwards.
AATGATGCAAACTAGTTCATCACCAATGGTGATTTTGACCATATTCTAAATACATCAAGGTAACCCATACTGTTTATGGAAAAGTACTGGCGGAATTAAAAGACCATTTAACTTTAGGAATCATATCCTGTGTGTGTGCACCATTCATTTTGACATTGTATTTATCTCAGTTACCATGTACGTTACAAACTACATATGTTAATTACTTATCAAAAGCTATACTTAGTTGTGATGCCCACTCAGTGAACGTGTGTGGTGACCGGATGCGGTTTGAAATGAGGAATCCGCCACGTGACACAGTAAGACCATATTAAATTTAAATACACTTACAATCCAACAGTGTGTGAGTTTTCATCGATTTATTTGTATACTCACACAACCGATGGTCTTCATCTGTGCTATTATCCGTTTGCATCTGTCTTCTTCCTGGCCTTACTTAATCTTCTTCCTCTTACTGCCACTCCCTGTCTTTTTGTGTGTTCTAGAGGTCCGTCTCGTCACTGTTGCGTTGGCATGAAAATGAGACGACAGAGGCTTTTGTAGGGCTTATGATGGTAACATTTTTGTAATATGGTTCCCCACGTCATGATTAAGACCGTGCAAAACATGTGAATGGCGCGGAAATCGAAACAAACAATACGATGTCATTGAAAGAAATGACGCAAGACTATCAGATGTAGTGGGCTTTATTTCACTTTAAGATGACATCACACCACACAGACATGTCCCTCCTCACTGGTACGGCTAGACCATCAAAAATGGAATGGAGTTCACACGCTTTGTGCGCTACCGCACCATGGTGAGGCGGCCCAGCCTTGTTTGTTGGCTGAACTTCCATCTAAAGTCAAATGAAAAATAAACCATGTGATGGCTTGGCGTCCATTGGTCGCTTTTTTTAAATTTGGTATATGTTTCATTTTTTATCGGACAACACACATGATTTTCGCGCTGACCAATCAACCGTGGGAACAATATGACGAAACAGTGACTAATATCCCTACAAAAATTCATGGTCTCAATTTCCAGCCAGACCCCGAAAGAGCGGGTTCGACCCATAGGTTCTGCCACCAGTGGCGAGCTGAGAGACAGAGAAACAGCTCAGAAAACGGCTTAAGTGTAAAAAGCTGAAATTTAGGAATCCATAGCTCAGTTCCGGAGGTCCATAGGGCAGGTTTGGTGGGACCGTGTAGTCAATTCTCGGCACGCTGCAGAACCCATCCTTACCCTCTGTGGAACCAACGACGGAGTAGGACCCCTTTTGAAAGTTACTGGACTTTTCCCATAACTCCAATGGCGGCCAATCTCCTTGGACCGGCTATGGCAGAAAAACCCCCAGTGAATTCAATGGCGGCGTATAGGCCCCGTGTGAAAGTCGTGGCGGGCGGATTCCCATAGCCACCAAAGGCCCGGTTTTGCCATTGAAAGTCGTATGCGCTGCGAAGCCCGTTGTTTCCATGGGGGAGTTTATGAAAACCCGTTGATTTAAAGTTACAGCGGCGTGTTATTTATTTACAATAGGAAACGGTTTAAGGTTTTGTTTGTGGAACTCCGGTTCTCCGATAGATTCGCAAAATTGGACCATATGAGGTTGTCCCACGTTCCGGCATTGAGAACTGGAGAAGTTTGACCCCGTGGAACCCAACGAAATCCGGTCTTATTTTAATATTGTTTGTGTGTTTTATCTTTAGATATGTGTCCCAAAGCAGGGATAAAAAAACCCAGAGGACATTCCCTTTGCATACAGGGGTAGCGATATGGCCAGAGAGGACGACCTCAATGTCTGATGCCTAAGTATTGTTCCAATGGATTTTTCACACCCTCACTGTTATACCCTTAAGGACGGGAGGGAGACGGCTCAAACAGAGCAGTCTATAAGTGTCCTATTTTCATCACCACAACAAAGGAGTATTCCTGCCCAGCGGAATTCCGTTAGTAGACTGGCTGGGGCATCCCTGATGCAATGTCGGGATTTCCAGAAATGAGACCCTACCAGGACCAACTGCGCAATGTGCCAAAGTAGCGGGGGGCATGTATCAAAATGTGTTCCATGTTAGTGAGTGGCTACAGTAATTGAAACCAATCACCTGTACTTCAGGTTAAGGATGGTTTACAGAAATGTATATAATCTGTGGTACGCCTATTGTTCGGTGTTCTTCTATACCATTCTTTTATTGGCTGAGAGAAATGCTATGCAATGTCTGGCATGCCAAGGGTCTTTTCTGGCTTTTCGTGTCCTTGGGATGAGGAATAATGTTTGTATGACTGCCAGTCCAGATGTGACTGTTTCATCATTTCCCATCTTTAAGTAAGTGTCTATATTTTCTGAGTATTTGTACATTCTTGTGTGGTTCCACCACCTTTATCAAGGAATAAATTACATTTGATCATATCTAAGTCTCGTACCATTCAACCCCCTTATATATTATATATATATTTTGGTGTAAAATTCAGCCTGTCATATTCACCGGCCTGTAAGTTCCACCGAACTGTAACTGTATGTTTAGGGCGGCGTGTGGGGATATGTGTGTTTTACATTTCCAATTTTTCTTAGGGAGAATTGTCCACTATAAGATGCTATAACGCCTTAACACATTCAATGTCTTGACAATAAAAGTAAGATCTGAAGCTGCTGTAATGTAATTTTAAGTAAATTGTGGGGTGCGGGAGAAGGGTGACTCTGAAATGAAACCGCATTGATTAATGGCTTGGACCACTACTTTTCCAACTACAGCCCACGTCATGGGGCCGCGATGCCATTATCGCCGCCATCTTTATATAGCCCACGTAGCGTCATGGGCCCTGTACTCGGGAAAACAAACAGGGTGTTTCTGAGGCAGAATGAAAGGTTTCTCCTCGTTGTGCACCCTGCTCCCGCACACTATTATTAAAATGTCTCATTAATATAGCTTCATTGCATTAATGTTAGCCGTTACGGGAATGTTTTTTTTTTTAGGTATTGTTGTTTTCCTAATGTGTACATGTGCTGTGGGCTCCCGAGTTGAACCGCATTGTTCAGCCTCAGGAGACCCAAATTCATGAGATATGGCCCCGTTTTGGTGCCGGTATCCCCCTCACTTGTACATTTTCCCCGCATCATGAGACCGGGACATTCAAATCTACAGGGGATAGCCGGCAACCCCATAAAGGGGCCCTGTATCTACAGAAGTAGGGTAGGGTCCACGAGGCTGAAACTAAGCTTTCAGCTCAGAGACCCCTGCACATCTACAGTATTCTAATAAAGCATGTTTTGTACGCATGATCACCCACCGAAATAGCCCTTCATTAGAGACGCTTGCTTTCTCCATTTGGATCTTAAAGGCAGCTATGTTATATTATTTGTCGCTCCCCCAAGTATGATGACATCATCAGGCGCCTGTTTAACAACAGGAGGTGCTCGAGAGAAATTGAATTATTACCACCTACTGCGGGCAAAATCTTTGGTCCAAGCTTGAGTAGACGCATATGTCTCAAACCATTTAACGGCCAAAAAACATTGTATCACCTCTCCTCTCCTCACATTAACACACTTCTTTGTAGATCACCAAAACCCTGTGTTCCATTTGTGACGCTACTTAAACAGAGTTTTGGAGATTTGAAAACAAAATTTCCGCACACATATTGATATTCTTATACGTTTCATATTACATATACTGCGCCGGCAGCTTTTATATTCGAAGTAATCACCGCTTGTATCTGGCATGTTCCTTGTCTGCCACGCTGTCACCCGGAGCCATCCTGGTTCCCAGCCAGGGTCCAGCCCGCTGACGCGCGGTTGATGTGTTTATTGATAATGGTTCGGAATTTTAATAGGCTGCAATGCTTCGCGGTCCGCCAGAATGGCATAAATTCATAGATGTAATCGCCGAATCAGTAATGTGTCGGCTTGCAGGTGTTTCGTTTAAAAGATAACCGTACCACAGTGTGACTAATTGTACTGGCCTGGTCTTGATACTGAAGGGAAAGAGGTTGTCAAAAATGTATCAATTTTAGTCCTTTCATATAAAAGAAAGACAAAGACCGCAGTTTCAGTTTGTCTTACACTATTCTCCAGAGACCCACCTCCGCCATGAGTGGTTTCAAGTGCAGCCTGCTTTCCAAAAACCGACATAAGTTTATGCATATTTGATATGGGCCGCTATTAATGCACCAGATTGGTACGATGCAACAGTTGCTCAAATTTTCAGTATTTTTATCGAAAACTAGACTTTATTCACAATTTTCGCCAACTCCTCATACGTGGAAGCGGCAATAAGGAAAGGGTTATTAGTGACCCCCCATTTTTCTTCAAATCCACAAAAAAAACAACCAAAATTCATCGTTCAGAAAAACCAAAACAACCCAACGTATTGAGCCCCATTCGTTGGAGGGTATTGGTGTATGTCAACCGATTTTTGTTTTTTTCCCATAATCTATGATCATGGAGGCACAAAAGGCAAAGGTTCCGTGTTACAACCAATAAAGAAGCGACAGTCGCTGCCACAATGCACCAGCACCAGCACAGCAACGGCTTCCAAATGACGGTCCCACTGTCAGTGACAACCCTGAGCCTGAGGCTGAGCTTAATTTGCGTGCATTTTTGATGTACTTGCAATGTACTAAGGCGATTCCCAGCCTCACCTGCCTGAACTACAGGTGGACTAGTCCCGCTGTCCAACTAAATCGACGTGTCTGATGAAGAAGCTGACCGGCAGGTGGACCCGGCGCCGGCGCAAGCTGAATGGGAAAATTCAATGGTGAGAACTGTCTTGTTGCCGTAATTATTTTGGTGGGGCTGGCTTGGGGACTTCTTTAGGGGGCTGAAACCATTACTGGTACTGTTACTGTACATTTAACCTTTCTTTTTGTTTTTTCTAGAAAAGAAAACGGCTAATGGGGGGATTTCGATGGGTATATTTACTGTATTGCTGATGTTTTCCGGCCGTACAGTATACTTTGTAATAAACCCTAATAAATAAAACTCTATGCATTTCTTCTAAAGTGTTCAGTATCGTGTCCATTATTTTTCTTCCACAGTAACTGTCCAGTGGGTATAGCAGTGCCTAACATCTATGGGCAAAAAGAAGTTTGTCCTAGGTGGCCCTAGAACGAAGTTCCACGCCACAATTGCCGTGACCTTACCACGGACCCTAAGTAGTTCCCACGCCAATTGCGCGATAAATTTAAAATAACCCGTTTGTGGGTCTGAGGGCGGGTTGACCTTTTACCTGTTCCTCGTGCGGGGGACCCTTGCCATAGTGCAAAATATCAGCCTTGCCGAACCCCGGAACCGGAGGTAACAAAAAAGAACGTTTAAAAGCACATATACCAAAGTGGCTTTTTTCCTGCCATGCAAGTCAATGGCAGAAACCTGAACTTTTAACATCACCCTGACTCCGTTCTGTTCCAACGAGAGTGTCGCATTTTGCCATGCAATCCTAGGCCGCAACAGGAATCACATTTGACCGAATCTGAGCCCTCTGGTTTACAGAACTGAATTGTGGGTTCCAGGTTCTGCTCATTCTGACTTAGCCGTTCAAAGCTTTCTCCGCCATTGCGCTCAATGGTAGGACCCTCCTCGCTGGCGTGACCCTTTCCGCCTCGCCGCCATTACTGCTACTGCTCGACACTGTTGGGGTCAAGTGAGGAGTTCCTAACATCTAAGGGCCAAATAAATTTGTATTTCTAGGTGCTCTAAACACAAATTTCCCACGCCAATTGCCGTAGTTTCCTATTCCAATTGCCGCGACCAAGCCAGTTAAAAAACAGTGCAGCCATCCTCTACATTACATTTGTACACTAGCAAAGGGAGCAAATGGAACAATTTGAGGCAATCAACTTATTCTTTTATTGGTGAGTCAGTACAACAAACATTATTACACATAACAGTACAGTACTGTACAATTTGAAACATTTAAGTGCACAGCATTCAAAACAATCACACACAATAATACATCTGCAGCCTTTATTAAATTCTTCTGCCACAAAATATTTTTGGTGCATGGGACAAAGGGAGTTAAAGTGACTTGCTTTTTATGTTGCTGTATTTGGGGGTGTCTTGGGGTTTATTCATCCAATTATTTATGGATGAACTGCTTTTGAAATTACAACATACAACTGCTGTTAACTTATTCAGCCACACACCTCCAGAGTTTTTTAATCCTCCCTACAAGCATTTGCATTTGTATTCTTTAATTCCGCCCTACCGAGCTACGAAAACAGTACGCCTGCGTCTAATCACACCCATCCCCCTCCCCCAACCCTTAAGGCCTGTTGTTTGAACGTTAAAATGCTTTCGAAAATCCCTCTCGAATTTGAAATGTATCTGATGTGCACAGCACTGTGATATTGAGAGTACACTGAGACAGTATTTCAATCGGGTGTGAAAATAGTTTTTCAGCCACTATGGTTTACAGTCACAATGTTTTTAATACAAGCAGTCATTCTTTAATATCTTATAAAATAAAATATATAAATCCTGGTAAAACATTTTTTATAATAAATAAATAACATAATTTATTGGTGCCCTGTATGGGTGCTGTCATGATGGATATTAGTCAGGAATTGAAATAAAATTTATTTTATTTTATCAGGAACCAAAAAATAACAATATAAAAATAATCAGGAATAATACATACATTAAATGCATCTTTATAAAGTTATTTGCAGCATAAATTGTATAACCATTTGGAAAACATTTGTAAAACATGGGGAACATGAAGTATGCCACATTTCTAAACTATTATTTAATACTAAGTATATCAGTACAGTACTGTAATGTACGTATTATATCCTGTAACTGTATATACTGTATAGTAAAAATTAATTTTTAGTCTTTATCTTTTCCTCATTCTGGTCTGGCAGTACAGTATTTTCATTGAGAGAGGAGAGTTTGTGACATCATTGCTGCTGTTTATATACTGGGTACATTTGACTGGACAAGCAGATTGAGTGGACACAACCCCCCCATCTCCCCCTAGGCCATCGTTTTCCCTGGAACGCAAGAAACAAAAAAAGTTGTGCAGTTACTGTGGACTGTATATGGCTGAATACATTGTGGCTGGTGCAGCTTTGTCTGGAAAGAACAAAAATGGGGCATTTTTACTGTAGTAGGGCAGTTACTGTAGTACGTCAAACTAGTTACTGTTATACTGTACCGGAACTACGGTTACTCTACTACTGTTAAAAATTCTATTACTGTAACCTGTGGCTGTGCTGGCTCTCCTCGTGTAAAGGAAAAAACTAACTACTGTAATCAGTACTAGTACTCTTACTATCTGGAAGAAAAAAATCTTTGCCATACTTACCTGTAACATAAGGTACTTACAATACTACAGCACAATACTACTTTCCTGATGGCTTGCCCATTACGCGCGATGACAATGGGCAACAACAGTGGCAATATGGTCTAATATATTTATTGCCAGCGTTCCACTGTGAGAACAATCGTTCAGAAATCAGTATGCCTTTCAACAACTCGTCCCTTTTTGGAGGGTTCACCTCTTTTCCCGGATATGGTCCTTCAGCTGATGCCAACCAATTCGATCGTATTGAGTCTGGCGACCTGTCATTGGAACGAAAGGAAATTGGTTTAAGACTAAACAGTGGGGAACAAAAAATGGACAAACGGTCTAACGTTACTTACTCCGCTGGCGTCTTCAACCCAGTTATCCGAATCACGGATATGCTCCGTTGACGCAGTGTGCTTGGATCGTTGTCCTGGGTAGAGAGCGGTTGACCATGGGGAAAGTCACGTGTTATGTAATTTGCACTATCTCGGGCACATGTTGTCTTTGTCTTGGAAGAAAGCTTTTATTCATGATTCCTATAGCAGAAAAGAAAAGTGCTCAAAAAACGTGCACAATAGTACAGTCAGTCAAGGTAAGGCCCCAGCTAGTCAAGTACATTGCTTTAGGCGACATTATATTTATCCAATTTTTACCTTCAGATGACAATGCCATCCCGGCCCACGCCTAGAAATGGCACTCCCACCCACAAATGCAGCTTTCACAGGGTGTTTGTCCGGCGGCTTCAGATAACGTCCTTTTTTGTGAACTCAAATCGTGGCAATCCTCTTCCAGCGACACAGTAGACTCATCAGTGCTAGTGTGCAATCCTGGAAGTCTCTCCCCACTGTCGATCCATGCCTGAAGGCCTTGCAGCACTCTTGTGATTTGTTTGTGTCCCGTATCATGGGGTACACTCATTAATGACAAATGAATAAAAAAATTTTTTTATCGGCAGCAGTGCAGTACAGTTTGCTAAACAACACACTTTTACCTTACCCTCCTGTACTGTCCAGTACTACCTCACACGTCCATATTTCCCATCCAATTGCTGTCTCTCAATCTTCTTTATATGCTGGTCTCGGATACGTCAGATTGTGCTTTTCCTGCAGAGTGTTTTTAACAACACCCTTATGCACTGCTCTCATCAATTCTTCTCACTGTATTTTGTCCACCAGAAAGAGTTGTCTCCCTACAGTAAAGAAATATATTGTTTTATTAATATCAGCATATAAAATGTATATACTGTACATATAATTTGGAATATGAAATAAATTGAAATATACAAAAAATATAGACTGCTGTACTATAAATATAATCTACACAATAATATACTGTTGGTAATAATAAATCTACACCTACTGTGTATATACAGTTGTAAGATTATTGAAATAATCACAAAATGTATACTGCTTTAATATAAATATAAATAGACCAACTACTATACTGTATGTTGTAATATAAATCAACGAGAAATAACCACAGTAGTACAGTAGAATACAAACTTTACTGTATATGTACAGTACAGTTTTCTATATGTTTTTTTTTGTTAAGTTTTATAAATATACTTACACGTTCTGGGTTTAACCGTGGTGCTTTTTGCCCGGTTCTCTGTTTTTGTCCATGTCACCATGATAGCTCAGGTGTTTAAAAATGGCACAACGATGCCAGAAGTAGCTACGCAGCATTGATAGCACATTCGGTGTCCCGTTCCTGTACATTCTCCTAATTTCGCATGCTGAGGCCTTAAGAAAATCTTTTAACAGGCATTACTGCGAGTCGAAAGAAATACAAACACAAGAATGTAATTCGATGTTTTAGTCGATGTGTATCTATGTGCCTGTAATCCACAAAATGGATGGGGTATTTATACGGTAATGATCACACGCCCACTTTCAACACCTGTACTGGCCGCCATGCATAAATGTCACACACTTTGCCTAGGCACCACTCATGTCTTATCTAACTTGCCCTTGTCCAGATACTGTACTTGCATTGTGGCCACCTTGCGTCCATGTAGCATCCCGGTTCTATGGACGCAAGTACCAACTCACCTCTGCCGTGCTGTCATGCTGAAAAAGCGACAGGCAGGTATCCGTTTTCCACGCCATGGAAAGCACCAGGCTAAGGCCAATAAATAAAACCTTCCTGCTGACCCCTACCAAAGGTTAAGGTTTCTTAGACGTATCCTCCATTATTTGAAGAAATATAGGTGGATTACTCCGACACAACGAATGCAGCCAACCCATCGGACCGCAGACCACTTCCTCCCATATGCTCGATTCGACGACTCTGCTGTAGCTGTCCCGGCAATTTTCTTCATCCGTCTTTTCCCCTCCACCCCCATCTTCTTCTCAAAAACTCTCGGTTCCAATCTACTATGGGTCACTGTCTCCTTTGCGTCTTAGACGACTCTGCTTCTCGCCGGAAATCCCAAGGTCACCTCGTCCATCCTCTTCGATACGCTGCCGCTTCTCCTCTACCCGGGTATCCACAGGTCCCTCCTCCACTCTCCAGTCATGACTCTTCTCTCTCTCCTGGAAACCCCCATCTCATCCTCCATTGCACCTCATCCCCCCAGATGTCCTATACGCCATGCATCAAGAATCAGCACTGTTGAAACCGATGCTGAATGGGATAAGTGGGGATCTCCCCGGTAATTATATTGTGCTGGCAAAGATCGATCTGCTCGGTAGACCATGTTAATGTGGAAGCCAACGGATGGGCTTAACACAATGGCGCAACGATGATCAACGGATGGAGAAGATGCGGCTGACTTGCGGCATACTTCTTTGCTCGGTGTAATGCCCCTGTTTCCTCCCCAACGCCAGAGGCATGGGGGTTACATTGATGTAATGAAATGGGACCTTCGCCCCCCTTCATCATCACCCAGCGCAACCCCCATCACACAAGATGTATTTACTGTTGCCGTTGAGGATGACTGACACTACCGCGCAGTAGACCACGCCGGAGACACACGGTGACCAGACAGGAGGAAAAGCTTCTTCCCAAACATCCTAACATCAACCGACCCGTCCCTCAAGCACACCGTTCCGCAAAAGACCTACACCGCTCGCATTGAAACAGGCCGCCCGAGACATCACCCTGTGCTTTCCTGCCACCGGGGCTCAGGGAGAATATAGGGTGATGAGTGGCTGGTGCACCCCACAAGTATCCCTTGATCATTGTTTAATCACCTGTTCCCTACACGTGTACTGCGATTGTGTGTTCAAAGTGAACTACGAAGGAAATCGCGTTAAAATTGCCCTATCCTGCCAATTTAAGGAAAACATTGTGGAATAATGCAGCGCTTTTATACAGTTACGAATCCTGTATAAAAGGCGTTAGGAGACTGCATTAATGGCGTTTTGCGCTTCAAGGAATCGGGCCATGGATGGACAATGTGGAGGATTTCTGTCAGTGAGACCCATACTGTTGTGCTAAACTGTATTGTACTGGACATGTTTTGCCCTACAGTACCGTGCTGTAGCTTAAACAAGGAGATGTTGATGTTTGTTTTTTTTCCCAGGACATGCACACTCCAGGCCCCCTGAGGGCCCCACAAACAGGCCGTTTTCACGTTGCCCCTGAAACCTGGCCCTGTTTGCTGCCCTCTAGGACGGAAACTGGTGCAGGTCTGACTGACAGTTTGCGCACCTCCCCCTGTACTGTACTGTAATACTACTGGTTTCTTTAATAGGAGATGTTAACTTAAAATGTCACTTTAACTCCCTTTGCATTGTACAGTATGTACTGTAGTGTAAATAAATTTTTTTTTGTACTGACTCCACACCAATAAAAGAATAAGTTGAGATTGCCTCATTCTTAAGTCCTTTGCTCTTCCTTTTCCAGTGTAAACAAATGTAACTGTATAGTCTTCTGCCCTGTTTTTTAACTGGCTCGTCGTCGCAATTGGCGTAGGAACTTTGGCAATTGGCGTGGGAACTAGGTCAATTGCGTGGGGAACTTCTTTTTAAGGGCCCCTAGAATAATCCAATATATTTGCCCCTAGATGTTAGGAACCCCTCACTTGAACCCTAACAGGTCCGAGCAGTAATGGCGACGATAAAGGTCCGGCCGGCGAGGAGGGTCAAACCATTGAGCGCATGGCGGAGAAATCTTTGAACCGGCTAAGTCAGAATGAGCAGAAACCTGGAACCCACAACTTCGGTTCTGTTCGACCTAGAGGGCTCAGATTCGGTCACCATGTATTCCTAGTTTTGCTGTAGGCTTGCAATTGGCAACTTTTGAACCCCTCTCGTGGCAACAGACTGCGTCCGGGTGTGTTACAGTTCAGGTTGCTTCTGCCATTGATCTTGCATGGCAGAACAGCACTTTGCTAATGTGCTTTTAAAAAAACTGTCCTTTTTGTAAACCCTCCGGTTTCCGCGGGTCGTGCAAGGATGAATATTTTACCATTTTTGTCTATGGCAAGGTCCCCCCGCATGAGGACCAGTAAATTTCAACCCGCTCAGACTCATATAACATGTTTATTTTACATTTTATCGCGCAATTGGCGTGGGAACTACTAGTGTCGCGGTCAAGTTCACGGGCAATTTGCGTGGTAACGTCTGTTCTATACTGGGCACCTGAACAAATTCTTTTTGCCATAGATGTGTAGGCACGTATACCACTGTACATAATACTGTGGCAGACACAAATATGACACGATACGAACATGTAGAATAAATGCATAGTTTTATTTCGCGGGTTTACACATCTCCTGAGAAAAACAAAAAGAAAAGTTTTAATGTACAGTATGGTCAACCCCCAAAGAATTACCCATCCGCCCCCCACCAAAATAACTATGGCCAACAAGACAGTACTCACCATAGTATTAAAATATTTCCCCAGATGTTAGGAACCCCCTCACGTCACCCAACATGTCCGATCATGTGCAGTACGTATGTACTTTTAAATAAAATTAAAATATTCAATTTTCCTATTAACTACTGCAACGGCACGCAACAGACTGTTTACTGTAGTTTGAAAATCCGCGAAGGTAATTAGAAGATATCTTCAGACACACTCGCACACACCTCCCATGTTTTTTACACAGAATTGTCAGTAATGCAGCCAGCGGGAATAAAATGCTTAAATTCCGGGCGCGAAATAAACGCAATAAACACTCTCGGGAGAAACGTTTACTACTAACCTCACATCACCGTGATATTCCGAAATTCGCCGGAACTAGCCAACTACTTCGAATAAAGTTGGGTCGCCACTGTTGTAATACTTTTCATAATGCATATATGTAAGTTAAAAAACACATGTAATACAACAACTTTATCATTACTACTGTGACTTACACATGTTACTCTTCTTTTATTGTACGAACTGTTTACAACAAACTATGTTACTACCAGATATTACCCTTAGCAAATTCACCTTAACCCCACCCATGCTTAACCACATAAACCACAAAGAACTGTTACTATCGATAACGCAATCAAATCCTGAGAAAAAGAATAAGCAGTTAATTTCCTCTAACCTCACAAAAGGTATATTTTTGCACTTGTAAACATATATACATTATTTACCTGCGATGTCGTTGTTTAATTTCATTTAAAACGTGTCTCAACACCACTGCTGTCGTTCATTTTTCTCCACAAGATGCACAGTATGTTCTTCTTCTAATGAACTCTCTTATGTCAGCATCTACTTATGGCTGATTGGCAATATTGTGCAAATTCAGCAATGCATATAACTATGTCTGACACCTGTGTGGGCGTATATTGAAGCGCCACCAGAGTGGAAATAACAACCTGAATCTGCTTTTGAAACACTCAAATGTTCCTCTCTAATGACAGACCTTGTAGTGATGTGGGCCACATTGTATATTTGCTCTGCTGCTGTTTGGTGGAGTTCCCAATGGTGTTAACACCACGTTCTACATCCATATCCAATCACCTATAGTACAGATAAATACGCCGAATGTGAAACACATGGCAAGCTTGTATGAATTTGTTTAGGGCACAAAGGTCTTTCATTTTTCAATCCACGGACGTGGTCAGTGTTATTAATGTCCGATTACATATATGTGTTTCATGTAGATTGAAAAGGTACCTCTCCTAATCTCCTATCATCTCCTTGCCCTCTCCCTCGTCCCGTGACCTCTCCACGCTTGTCCACGTGCCTGTCCCTGTCACGGGTCCCTGCCCTTCACCTGTCTCTTGTCCCTGTCCCTTCCTGGCCTGTGACAGTCCGGCTCTTCCATCATCAAGCCTCTCTCCAATAGATCTTCCCTCCGTCTCATAAAATTCCATCATTTTCAGTCTGTAGCTGTGAATCGCAGGTTTATGCCCTCACTCCTTTAAAAAATACCTATGGATAGTGCATTTTACTTCTGAAGTGCAGGTTTACTTAACAGATCCAATAGTTCACTCCCAACCTTTTATCCGCGGTAGCAAATTAAAGGATTATTTATGGTGTGTTCACCGGCAATCATGATTTTTGAGAATATGTAAGTGTTCGTCTTTTTACAAGCTTTTATTGTCAATTATTTCTGGAAGTCGGTGTAATGCGATGTACCACTTCTGAACGCAACACTGCCGTCATCTTAATTAGGAGACAACCATACCAATGAATTGAGTAACTACGGATTGCAACCTGTGTAACTGGTAATGCATATGCAGTCAATTTCATGCCATCAGGATAGTTCTATTGCTTCAGTTTCAATCGTGGTAAAAAGAGTAACTATTATATATTTTTTTAAGGTTAGCCTGAAGTGATTGTATTGCAGATCGTTTTACAATGTAAACAATGCAATGTTTTTGAGTGTCCAATTGCGGACTCATCAGAATAGGTGTGTTTCACAAAGTACATGTAAACATAAGAACAACAGCACATTTACGTTTTGATCATGCTTTACACATACAAGCATTGTACAATGTATAGCAACTTTCTAATGCTGGATCTGTTAGATGTGTGCCAAACCCAATATAAGAGGGGGGTGTTACATCATATACTAACTTGAAGCAAACTTAATAACATGCACTGACCCGGCGCTCCAGCTACAACACCACCCCAGTCCAATGATTGTCCAAATGGATAGAGATGACCCCACTGTCAATGGTTTACAAATAACAAAAGTGCCATCCATCCCCGAAGCCTGCTAGTACCCTGAAATTGTATCAAGCTATACGGACGGTGCACGTTGTCACTGGTTTTTACCACAGCCTTGTTTCTTGTAGTTAATGCCTTGGCTGTTTTTATATTTTTCATTGTAAAATTTTTACAATCTGCACCATCGATCTTCTAGTTTTGTCTCCTTTCTGGGAACACATGGGAAACCATTTCAGAGGGTAAATGCTGTAACAGATAGTAACCTGAGGAATGACATACAACACGTGGGATTCGTTATTTCTCAAAAATAGTTACAATAAAAAAAAAAAAGCACAATTTCTCAAAGGAACAACAACCAGAAAGTCGGGTAAGTTCTTACTTTTAATCTGTTGTGGAGTTATGTTATTGGTTCCTTGTGGCTGCGCAGATGGTCCTTTTCCTTTTTGTCTATTAAGTTCACTAGGAGGAGTTTTTGGAACAACACCAGGCCTTGGATCACCATCTTCTCCATCAGCTGGAATATTGCAAATAAGCTTTCCATATCCATTGGGACTAGATCATGGGACTGGGGTAATTGTTGTAGCCGGGGAGCGCGCGGTCCATTGCCCTTTTTGTATTATTGTCTCAACTGAGTTTTGTGAGGAAGTTGTAGGCCAACCCTTTTGAAGCTTTCATTACACTTAGCAGTAAGTGCTTTTATTCCTTATTGTATGTTGACACACATATATATATATTATTTGGTTTGCGCTGAGGATAGACGGTTATCATTTTTTAGTTATTTATCAAACTTAAGTAGGCTGGTTTGATATGATTTGACCTTGCCTTTAAGAAGTTTAGTTAGGATTTTTCCCTTGCCACATCAATAATCATGAAGACTATGTTGACCCAAATCATCATAAAATTGAAAAGTATATTTTAGGCAAATAATAAACGTAGGGGTTACAAAGCGATGACGTGAAGGCGCTCGACACTGTAATTTCCAATCCACATGTTATATTATGAGCAATAGAACGTAAACAGTCCCTAGAATGGTATAAGAGGTCCCCGCTCCAATTGACTCCTTGGCATGTAGAAATTAGGTTTTTTTTTCTAGTGCCCAGTCCCTGTCAACCTTGTGCCGATCCTTTCCCTCCAACTTGCCATACCTTTTATTGGGCGGACCATTGCCGAGGAAACTCCTTTCTGAGGGCCTTTCAGCACCGATTAGCTGATCTGCTAACTTGATCAGCCGATTTCAAAAAGATAAGAAAACTGGCAATTTTGAGCACTTATCGGCGGCTTACTGAATCCTCAGAATCCAATTGCAGGAAGATGCCGATAAAAGACCTTATCGGCGCCTTTACTGCATGAGGCCAAAGTCTATGAGAGAATCAATTCTTCATTATCTAGTACTATCAATGATTTAGCTTTAAGTTCACTTGCCTGAGACGCTAAATAAAGGGTGCCCCCGTCCACTTGAGCAAATTATGCCTCGGCGAGTGAACTGCCCCTTTGGGAGATTACTCAACCATTAGGATTGTGCCTGGTCTGTTGCTGACACATAATTTGTTTGCCGTGCAAGGGACTTGTGAAAAGTGTGTTATAGTAGTATACATTGTCTTATGGAAGTAAATGTTTAATATCCAACAAAACTAATTGAGCTTTATAGTCCAAAAATGACACGTACAATTTGACGACTCTGTGGTGATTATTAAGATACGAAATAAACTTGTGCAATAAATCAATACGGCCATTCCAAACAAACAATATGTCATCTATCAATCTAAGGCCAGAGCACCAGGTTTGCCAAGGGGATAGTTGTTCCAAATATAACTCTCCATCTCCCATTACCCTTCACAAAGTAGCGTAACTTGGTCAAACCTTGTGCCCATGGCCGTGCCCCAGACCTGCAAGGATAAAATGGTAAATTAAACGAAAATATTATGTGCCAAAATTAAAATGCTGGAATCTAAAAAAAAATCCTTCAGAGCTTGTGACCTAGAATTATCCATAATCTAGCGATGTGGCCTATGGGCTTGCAAACCGAGAGTTGGGTCAATAATCAACTTTGTACAGAGATGGTTACTTACCAGTGACCCACACATAACCCGAGGGACACTCCAACGCCAAATCGTTTAGTGCTTGGTAACACCTGGGTGGTATCAACCGTCAGTATATGATTTAAACGCAAAAAACATAGGCGGTTAAATAACATCAGAATTGTGAAATTAGAGGTTAGGTCCAATACCAGATATAATGGGTACTACCTAGGACCTTGCTGTTCTGAAGGGTTGCTATTGAATTTTTTGGGATTTATAAAACATTGGAATGCAAGGATGAATTTATTCAAAACTCATAGTCCAGCTCGGTGAATTGCCTGGTTTGCCAACCCACAATTCGAGTGAGGTGAGTTCAATTTTGGTGATGTGGGATCAGCTTCCAGTGGGGTAGTTATGTGGTGATGTATCAAGTAACCCTTGGATTCCTTGATATAATAATCTTTTATTTTATCCATCACCCAATACCTACACCCTTATCCGATCCCTCCGATTTGATCACTATAGATTAATTTTTTTCTAACTGTACCATATTATCCATTTTCTCTTTGTTTGTTAATGTTGTTTTTCTTTCCCGCATCTTAAAATTTACGACTATATTCTTCTAAGTCAGAGTGCCCATATCTTTAAAAGTATTGATGAAATGTCCTCTGTACATGCTTTGTGGGTTCAGGTAAAACTTTTCCTTCAAAGGTTCTAGGGGGGTGAAATAGTGTCAGTTCTGACATCCGTGGGGCGAAGATAGTCTGATTACTGTGCTATTAATGCCTCATTAACAAAGTATTATCTTTAAATGAATCTTTCTCGCTTTCCCGTCAGCAAGATTTCTGTAAAAAAAAAACATCATATAGATGTTAAAGCTGTTTGGCCCAACCGACCCAGGTGCGGTGGGAATGGTTAAACCTTGCCCAAAACTTGTTTTTTTCAACATCCACAATACATGTGTACTAATATTAAAGATTCTGATCATCTACATTGGTTTCCCCTACCTCCACTGATCGTCCCCACTACGTCCTCTCCATCCTCTACATCGTTTTTGTTGCCTCTCTTTTTTGTTTGCTGCTGCTTATGAACACACTGAATCTAAAGGGGGTTTTGAATAACTTTTCGGTAACCTTACGCCTCTGGGAAGATTTCCTCTAGCCTGCGCCACTCTAAAAAGAACGCCAGTTTGGTTACCCTTGGTGGTAGCGCGATTCATATCTCTACTTTAGCACTCATTTCCTTCGAATTCCCTTTCAGATAAACTTTGAATGTTTACTAACAGTAAGCGTGTCTTCTACCTGATCCACCTGGATGTTGTGTGGGTTTTAGGGGGGTTTGGACATACGCTGAGACAGGAATTGCTGTGTGTTATTGTTACTGGGATCCGTCCTGACTTGCACACTTGGATTTGGGCTGCGAGTCAGGTTTTTGGGAACTTGGAATTACTATTTTTATTTTAGTTTATATCTGGGTGGATGTTTACTCCTACTAGTCGAGCGAGTGTTATTCGCTCGTGTTATTAGTTGATTCCTTGAAATTTTTATATTCGCAGTTTTCCTATAATGCCTGAACTCGTAATCCCATTTAATTCGCTAAAAGCATTTCTGCGGTTTAGTTGAAATTATATAATTTGTAAGTACTTGTCCAATCTCTTTTGGATTTCGGGCTCAAGTGTTTCATGAATCTTTATTGCCTTTTAAATGGAATCAGCTTAACCTGGATCTCAGACATTTTTCTGGTCCAATATAGCCAATAATGGCTTACGATTGCAAACGAATCATTTCCAGTAGTGTCTTAGAACAATGACCGAGAAGTCTATTCACTCTGTGACATAAATGTTTCCTGTATTTGACATCAATTGGGGAATTTTAAAATCCAAACCACTTGGAATACGTTTTATGTTCAATGTCTTTGGGAAAGTGCCATAGTTTTCCCATAATTTCCTTGTTGTTACCTGACCAATACATTTTTCACAAATTCTGTATCAACTGGATGAAATTCATTTAAAATCGTTTCCAATATGGGAACCGGAGACGGGGGAACAATAAAAACAAAAATTCCAAAAAAATCATTTTGATAAGCATTGAAGTTACTGTGTGTTCTAGAGTAAACGTGAATTCGAATACTGGTAAAAACAATGTATAAATATCACTGGACAACTTTAATTCTTACCTGGCAGCTCCAGCAATGTTCATCAGAGGATCCGGTGGATTCGGTTTTGGTGTCGTTTCTCTTCTCCGGGGTTATACAGTTATTATTCGCGTCGGCTGGGTATTAACATTTTATCTACCCGCTGGCTGCAATCCTGAATGCCGTTTAAAAAGCGCATGGGGGCTTTATGCGAGCTTTTGTCTTTGAGCCCGAGAAATTATGAATGGGGTAATGCCGTATATACTCTGTATAATACAGTTATACTGTATAACAACAACCCCTATAACCCCGTAACATCACAACGGGTTCGCTCCGATACCCCCGGCACATCTACCTATGAATAACAATTTCTTTTCATCCATGGATTTCTTTCCTCTTCCTTTCTTTCTCCCTTTTCGTTATCTGTCGATTATTATTTATTTTGGCGGCGCTGTGGTGAGTTTTTTTTTGTATTTGGGTAGCGGGAGTGGGTGAAGGGGGTATTAGCCCCAAGTGGGGGGTTGTTTGGGCTTGCGGGGGTTAGCGGGAGGGCTTAACCCCTTCATGACCGTAGCGTATTAACTGCTACTGCCCGTGAAGGGGTTAAGTGCACCCGCAACCCCCCGCAAGTCCTAAACTCACACCAAGTGCCAAATACCCCCCTCACCCACCCCCGCTACCCACAATAAAGCGGGCACGGTGAGTTAACCCCTTCATTGCCTTAGCGGCTATACGCTAAGGTAATGAAGCAGCATTTCTGTATTTTTAATAAAATTGTGCAGGAGCAGGGGGTCCCTAAGCATTAATTTCTGGCTCAGGGAACCCCCTGCTCACTGTACAATATTATTAAAATACAGAAATGCTGCTTCTTTTCCATAGCACATAGCTGCTAAGGTAAAGAACGATTCTTTATTGATGTGTGTGTTTTATTTATACTGTACATGTGCAGAGGGTCTCCGGAGCAGAACCGCTGTGGTTTTAGGTCTGGGGACCCCCTGCTCCACGAGATACAGGCCCCTTTAGGGAGTGCCGGTATCCCTCTGCTTGGGTTACAGGCTGCGGTCACGTGATCGGGCCCTTCAAACGCAGAGGGATACCGGCACCTCATAAAGGGGGCTGTATCTCGGGGAGCAGGGGGTCCCCCAACCGGAAACCAACGAGGTTCAGCTCCCGAGACCCCCTGCACATCTACACTATAAATAAAAATGTATTTTAAATGTATTTATTTATAGTCATTTATTTATTTATTTATTTAGATTTATTTATTTATTTTTTGGCGGCTGCTGTGTGTGAGTTTTTTTTTATTGTGGGTAGCGGGAGTGGGTGAAGGGGGTATTAGCCCCAATGATGGTTGTTTAGGGCTTGCGTGGGGTAGCGGGAGGGCTTAACCCCTTCATGACCGTAGCGGTATTAACTGCTACGGTCGTGAAGAGGTTAAGTGCACCTGCAACGCCCCCGCAAGTCCTAAACTCACACCAAGGGCCAAATACCCCCCTCACCCACCCCCGCTACCCACAATAAAGCGGGCACGGTGAGTTAACCCCTTCATTACTTAGCGGCTATACGCTAAGGTAATGAAGCAGCATTTCTGTATTTTAATAATATTGTGCAGGAGCAGGGGGTTCCCTGAGCATTAATTTCTGGCTCAGGGAACCCCCTGCTCACTGTACAATATTATTAAAATACAAAAATGCTGCTTTGTTACCGTAGCACATAGCCGCTTAGGTAAGGAACGAGTGTTTATGATATGTTTTTTTATTAATACTGTAGATGTGCAGAGGGCTCCGGAGCAGAACCGCTGTGGTTTTAGGTCCGGGGACCCCCCTGCTCCCCGAGATACAGGCCCTTTAGGGGGGGGACCGGTATCCTATGCTTGGTTTACAGGCCGCGGTCACGTGATCGGGCCCTTTAAACGCAGAGGATACCAGCACCTCATAAAGGGGGCTGTATTCTCGGGGAGCAGGGGGTCCCCCGACCTGAAACCAACGCGGTTCAGCTCCCGAGACCCACCTGACATATTCTACACTATGAATAAAAATGTATTTTATATAATTTTTAATGTGCCGATGTTTGCGCAGAGAGAGCAGCGGTTCTCTCTCTGCTGCAAACACATCTCGCCCCCCCGGCCTATAGTATCATTGATGTGCATATACAGTACTGTATGTTTATGTTAGGGGTTATATATATATATATACTGTACATATACATATATATACTGCATTACAATTCATGAATTTATGCCATCTGGCGGTCACGCGAAGCATTGCAGCCTAGTAAATCCTGAACCATTATCAATTAACACATCAACCGCGCGTCAGCCGGGCATGCGTCTGGCTGGGAAGGCAAAAGGAGCCCGGCATGCTCCGGGTGAACAGAGTGGCATTCCAGGAACATGCCAGGTACATGCCAGTTATTAGTAAGAATAAAAGCTGCCGCAGCAGTAGGTAATGTGTTTAATTTATGGGCATCACATGTTTAAATTATGCGCAGGAGCTTATGGGGTTAATCTCTGATACCAGTCACCCATGAGATATCCTTTTTCAATCCTATCCCCATCTTGACTCTCTATTGCTCCCCCAAGGGGTTAAGTTAATACCCACATTTTTATTCCTTTGAGTGTAATTATATTTATAGATGTATTAAAACTTTTTTGTTTTTTGCGCTGTTTTCGCTTTTAGTTTCTGGTATAGGAATTCTTTACCTTATGGCCTAAGAAACATATACACGCTTGGTTTAAAGTGCATATATAGGGGTACCTTTGAACTCCTTTGTTCACTCTCTGTTCTACCAGGAGGTATTGTAATATATTTATGTAACTTGGGAATATTATAAAATATCGGTGTTCGTGGTGAGCGTATAAACAAAAAAACAAATTCTGCTTTACTAATAATGTTCATATTGAAAGCTTTAGTAAGGAAATCCTTGTATTGAATTTGAAAGTCATCCATCGGATCTTTACCTAAAATACAATAGGAGGTGTGATCACCCATGTATATGTATACATATTCATACATATTCATACATGTATATACATACATACATACATACATACATACATACATACATACATACATACATACATATATACACATATATAAAAATAGAAATTCCTTACCAGGCTTTATAGGAATAGCACCTATCTCACAGTTTTTCTGCGAGTGCCATCTGACTCGTATACAGTACTACACACATTATAATATATATAGATAGATATAGTATATATATAATAATATATTATATATAAATATATATATATATATATATATTATTATATATATATACACATGATTGTATAATGTACAAAGAATGGTGAAGGAGGCGTTAACAAAAACATGCACAAATAAAAATACCACTTCTCCAAATCCATACATCACCTTGCATTTGAAAATCACAATATTATATAGCCACTATAAAACAAATACTATTTCAAAATAAAATAATTCTCATCTTCCAATCAATAAATGCCAATCAAAACATTGAATTTACAGTGTATACATGATGCAAACATCTGTGCATTATGTACACTATGCCAATCAATGTTAACAATAAACTATTCCAAAAAATATACAATTCCATACAAACATGTATACTATTTAAACCAAGCAAGTACACAGAAATAAATTACCATTAATTAATCAAATCCCAAAACAATTAAAATACCATCCAAATCAATTACACAAGTAACTATTTAAATCCTTCAACAAAACTATTCACAAAAAAAGTTCCAATCAGACAAAATATAACTACCAAAAATAATCCACTATAAAAAAGCAAGCCTCACCTTGACCTAAAGTACAGCAAACAACACCAAAAATTACATTCATCTAAATAAAAATTACATTACACACACATTAAAGCATAGCAGCATAGCAAAATACATTTTAAATACTGAAAAACAAGCATTTCCAACAAAATCATTTCTTACCCTGTATGTATATATCGATCTAGACATACATACATACATACATACAATGGCAAGAAATAATAATAAAAAAATAATACTATCATATTTAAAAAAAAAAAAACCTGTAAAAGTTACAAAATTATACATTTCTTTGTTAACTTACCATTAGCTGCCCCACTCACTGACTCCCGTTGAACACCAAGCTCTCAAACCAATCCACGCACAGCAACAGGAACCCATAAAATAAAAAACCATAAAAAAATAAACCAAGTGGTTTTTTTGTAATCCAAAGCGTTAACGGTGTCTTCATCTATGTTCTTCCGTACTCTTCTGGGGTCTTCTTACCTTTGGCTGCCACGCCCCGGTCCTCTTCTTCTTCCAGGAGGTCCGTCCTCCTCGGCGTCAGGCTTCAAAATTAGACGACATAGGCTTTTATAGGCCTATGATGTCACATTTTCGTCATATGGTTCCCACGGCCCTGATTGGGCCGTGAAAATCATGTGATTTTAGAAGAAAAAAATAATTGATGACGTCATTGAAAGGAAATGACGTCAGCCAATCAGAATGGCTGAGCTTCATTTGCCTTTAAGATGACATGATCAAAAGATGGCCACCCTCACATGGTACGGTAGCCAATCAGAGCATGGGAACTAAATTCCAACTCTGATTGACTGAAGTACTATGTAATAGGCTTTGGATGATGTCACATCCGTTTTCCACATAGCCTCTTTCACATGGTATACTAGAGCCAATCAGAGTTGGGATTTAGTTCCTACGCTCTGATTGGCTACCGTACCATGTGAGGCCGGCCATCTTTCTTTTGATGACGTCACCTTAAAGGCAAATGAATCATTGCCTTTCAATGACGTCATCAAAATTATTTGTTTCTCCCCCAAAATCACACGGTTTTCAATCAGGGTCGTGGGAACCATATGACGAAAATTTGACGTCATAGGCCTATAAAAGCCTATGGGGTCTATGCAGTAAACGGCGAAATTTGTAAATCGGCAGCACTATTTATTCGCAAAGTTGTTGGCGGGTTTGTTTCACGGTATGCAGTAACTGGCAAATGACAGTGAACCATTTTTTTACCACACATTGCGAGTACACGGCGGAGGCAGTCGCCCTGATGCTACAACTGGCGGATGACGTGTTGTTTATGTATGCTTTTAGAATGTGGCGGGAATCTCGTCAAAAATAAACATCTCCTCATCGTTGTTTTAAGCCTGCATTTCTTATCGTCAGTGACTTTTTGGCTGGGAGTGTGAAGTGAGAGACAGTGATAGAGCGAAGCTAAAGCATATCTTTAGAAACATACAGTACGTGTGTTTCTCAGTTTTGTGGGTCATTTTTGTTCTGTAATTTACATTTCATTGTTTTGTATAGGTTAAATGTAACATACCTGTAATTGTTATTATTTCCTGTACTATTCATTTTATTACGTGACATTTCTGTGTTGTGTTTTTGTTTGTATAACTTTCATTCATTAGTGTTGTCATTTCTTTGACTCTGTGTTGTGTTTTGCTAATTTTGTGACATTGTTTCACTGTTTTACTGCTATGGACGGGAGCCGTGGTACTGTTCGTGCTGCCGGTACTGTTGGTGGTGTAAGGCTGAGGAAGCGTGGGAGGGTACGTGTGAGTCAGGGGAGTGGAGTTGGAGTGAGTGCAGTTGGTGAGAGTGGACAAGGTGTAAGTGGAGTTGTGAGTGGAGTATGTGTGAGTGGAGGTGATAGTACCGTGTCGCCTTGTTCTGTCTTGAGTCACTGTCCCTGTGGAAGTTGCAGTCAGGGTGCTGTTGCTGTCATGCCTGCTGGTGACACTTCAGAGGATCCCGATAGTGCTATGGACTCAGGTCCACATGAAGTAAGGCACGTTGAAGGAGTGTCGCAATATGGGCATAAACAATTAGAAAAAAAAGGAATCTTCATTTTAATGAACAAGAAAACAATGTTCTTGTGACGGGGATAGTTCAGCATTACGATAGGCTGTTTGGCCACCTATCAGATATTGAAATTTAAAAATTACATATAAGTAATTGTTACTTTGTAATTCCAGCTATGTTGCCAGATTGATGAATCCATACATTAGTGGTGACAAACAAACATGTGTACTTGATTCACATTATTAATAAAAATAAGAAAGAAAGTTATGGCATAGAAATTACACTATAAAGAAAGGCATAGATGTATACATCCATGCCTTTCTTTATAGTGTAATTTCTATGTCATAACTCTCTTTATTATGCTTGCCAATCTTGTTTCTCCATATCATCTTGTTCGTCAAGTCCATTGTACATGTACATCGTTTTGCACATTAACTTTCAACAGTTGTAATAACATGACGGCCATCAGTATTGTAACGTAACGTGGATTGTCATAAGTCTGTGATTGTGTTGACTTTGTAATTTTTTCCATGTCAGGCAGGACCAGTTCACGTATAAGAAAGGCTTTGTGGTCAAAAATAATCATGTCGGTGTCAGCGTGTGGGAATCAGGCAAGGACATATCGTAATTGCAGAAAAAGGTTTGATGATATCAAACGTAAACTAAAGGAAAAAATACAGAAACATCATGTACATGCCTCAGGCACAGGAGGTGGACCACCGGCTGACAATCTAAGGCTCACACAATTGGAGGAGCAGTTAAAGGAGAAACTGCTTCCAATTCTTGTGGAAGGATTGCCCGGGGATAGGGATATAGGTATAAATGTTGTCACATCTCCACAAGGTCAGTATACGCACAGCAATTCATGTGTTTTTGTCCAATAATGCATTTTCAATCATAACATATTCAAATCACAAGCATTACTGGCTTTGTGTAAAAAATTGATGTAACATGTTGACGTCACATTTGTAGATAGCATATATACTTACATGTTATTTAACTCCATTGCATTCTCAACGAGAAAGTGAATGTCACGTAAACATTGCATGACATAGCATACAGTATACACCATTTCAAAATGTCATGTAAAGTTATGATCACGCACAGGTAGACAATTGTGTAATGTACACAAAGCATTGACTGTGATTACGTGTACAAATCAAGCTTAATCATGAAGTTTTTAATGAATGTCACATACCGCTTATCAGTTACATTAACTGTTCATTACAATCTGTGTGGTCTCTAATGTGCTAGGAAACATACTTATGAATCAATCAGGTAACATTGTGTAAAATGAAAAGGTAACACCAGTAATCCTAGCATCGCAGATACAATGTTGAAAGTTAACTAAAACCGGAAAAAATAATTTCTGTCAGTGTAGGCGCTGTGTAATGACTAGTCAAGCATGTATCAATTCATAAGGTGACACAAAGTTTACAAATGTACATATGATCATCAAGTCCACAGTGTGTACTTAGCATGTATTGTAATGTATCCCCCCAAAAAACAACGAATCAATTGAAGTAGGCATCAGTGTCATGTGTTGCTCTTACTATGAAATGATGCGTGTAACTACTTTAATTGTTGTGCTTCACGTTATCTAATGTGCTTAAATTATATAGAGAAATACATATACTGTAGAAATCATAGGAAAGAATGAAATGCCGCATGTAGCAAAATGGATGCTAAAATTAACAATGTTTAAAGTACTTAAGACACACACCCTTTACATGTAACGTTACTGAAATGTACATTGGTGACATACAGTCATGTGATTAATTGTATAATAATACTAGTGCAGTAGCTCAATAAAACAGTAATATAGATGCATGGTTATAAATTAAACTATAGGGTATGTTCAGAATAGAATGCGGTACAGACGTACGTCGTACACTAACTATATGTAAATATATTGTATGCTATAATGAGCAAACTGTATATACACAAAGAAGATTCAATAAACAGCGATGACACATTACTAAAATACTACTTACATGCACTTCTACAACATGTTTTCACTACATGATTACATAGTGTAGTACTGTATAACAATGTAACACTTCGCTTAACATCTTATACTAACATATCAATATGTGTAATAGGAACTCTTTTTTTCTCTGAAATCTATAGTACAACATGCATGCACAGGCACAGGGCAATGTTGCCCAGGAACTATTCCAGCACCACTTCACAAAGGTGTGTATTTGTGGTCAAACATATCTCCAGATTTGTGACGCTTTAAAAAAGATATATAAGTTGACTGTAGGAATAGGCCCTGGTATATGATGTCGAATATGACCAAGTTTGGAGTTTTTTAAGAGTTGCAACGTAAACTTGTGCATAACCATATGGTGACACTGAACTGCGACAATATAGTTCATAAGTGAGGAAGAACGAAAAACATACAGTTCTCTTACAGTTCCTATGGTACTAAAGAACAGATACATATCATAATGTTTCCC
Organism: Ascaphus truei; assembly: GCA_036426205.1. NCBI lineage: Eukaryota > Metazoa > Chordata > Amphibia > Anura > Ascaphidae > Ascaphus > Ascaphus truei. Next base: position 124,222 of record WSYH01000147.1, on the reverse strand, counting down.
TACTGAATCATGCCCTAGGTGTAATTACTGTTGTACATGACATGAGAATCACATGCACACTTGGCATGCTATATATTGGCCGACATTGACAGGATGTTAACAGTGTATACATTTTATGTACATAGATGTTCCATCTCCTGGTCTTATTTCTGGACTTGATGTATCCCGAGGTGTATCATCACATAGTGCACAGTCAACCAGGAGTCAGAAATGACACAACAAGCCATGTACCTCTTGTCGCCGCACAACATACTGGTCCTGCAATAGAGCTTGCTGAAGATCTATGGTTGCACAGCCACGTTACCCGGCATCATGAAATGCTTCATGTGCAGGACAGAATGGTAGCTGAAATCTGCAGCATAAAAGAAATTTTGCATGACAACTCAGTGGAGCTCAAACTGTTGAATCGGTCAATGCAATCTATTGCAGGAAGATTCATTGAGCACAACCATTTGTGGGCCTATAAAACTGATTGTGCTTCAGGAAGGCCTACTTCAGACATGGGCACATTTGAATCACCGGTGTTCTCCACAGAAACATCTGTAGGCCACTCTCCAACCAACCAAGGACAAATCGCATCACCACATATAAGTCCCCCTGTGGCTAAAATTAAGGCACCCTCTGTTAGCACACTTTGGCCAAAGAACACAGAACACCAAAAAATTAAAACCCCTTTTTTATTATCTGCTGGAACATTACAGACTTCTGTTCCCCAGTCTTTTATTCCAACACCACCAGCGACACAACTTCCACAAATCAATCAATCCATCCATCCTCAGGGGCATAATGAAAGTGCAGCAAGTGTTGCAGAACATGCACAAGTTGAACAATTACCCTTTTTCACAGAACAGCAATTGTTTAACACATCTAATGCTCATGGTTACCCCCAGCAGGCACAAGTCTGCCCACAAATGGTACAATCCTCCCAGCATCAGACAGGGCAATTTGTCTGACAACCATATGCACACCATCCACAGCAAAAATTTGTTTAGCCTTACACACACCAGCAACCACAACATGTCGTTCATCCATCTTATGAAGGGTATCTTCAAATGTCATCTTCCCAAATGTACAACTATTATAATCAGCAGACACAGCAGTCCATACAAGGGAGAATTGTGTAAAACATGGATGTGTTTAAAGGAATTGATCAGCAATCTCAGCATGAACAAATGCAATTGCAAGTTAAGCAGCTTCAAAATGAAACAACAGATCCTATGCACGATGAGCCTCAGGCACAACAAGGTAGTGCTGTAGAAGCTGAACAAAGCCACAGCAGTCATCCATACAGAATGAAGAAGAACACCAGGCAGAGGGTGAAGTCATCGCCAGTGTACTCGGATAAAAAAGAAGTGTCACATGTTCGCGAAAGCATCGTGGAAGAGGTGCAAAAGCCTTTTTCCAAAGTAAAACCAGGCCTTCTACAAGATCTCAGAAATAATCATACAAATAAATACAGCATATGAGTGACCTCACCGTTTCATTGGTCTACATCAGGCATGGGCAACTCAAGTGTTCGAGGGCCTCAACCATGGAAGGTTTAAAGGATATCCCTACGTAAGCACATCTGCCAGACTTACTGGGTCACAATGGACGAGCCAGTGATTGAGGCAGCTTTTCTAATGTTGTGACATGCTTTAAACCTGTCCTTTTTGCGGCAATCGAGGACTGGAGTTCTGAAGGCCTTGTGTACTTCATTATGCTACCGTTATACAATGTGTGTCAAGAATGGAATTGTTATAAATAAATATACCCATAGTTGCCACTTCAATATAGTATGTTTGCTATTAAGACTTATGCCATATAAATAGGAAGTTATATAGTTGTAAACAGTCAATATTATGACTAACTGAAACATCAGTTTCAATACTGTTATGTTGTGCCTGCAAAAGTTTATACATTTGTCATAATGACCGTTACATGTACATAGTTTTGACATTAAGTCATATGTTTTCTTGGTGTTTCAGTTGCAAAGGTGTACACATGCAGGCGATTATGTAACCCAGTTTTAGAGGTTTACTAAGCGCATGTGTGAAAAGACCACAATCCTATTGCACCTGTTATGCAATATAATAAAAAGACAAAGAACAGTATATGTAATATGTATATGCTATATATAAGTTAGATGGTTAAAGTACATTGTTTGGAGCAGGGCTGAACATGTATGTGTTACTTATCAAATTAACATACCACTGTGTTACAGTTATACAAATTTAGCAGTATTATTAAAATGTGGAATTTTTAAAAGAAGTTTGACAATTGTATGTGTTTCCTCACTATCAAAAATAATGCAGATTCAAGGCTGCACATAATAAATATTTTGCACAGGGAGCAGTAACGAACCACTTATTTCGCACACCTGGTAGGGGGAGAATAACATAGGAACAGAATTCACATTGTTTAGTGACCTTGAGAATAAGAAGAGCTTGATACAAAAATGAAACTTGTTACTAGTGCACACATCTATGCTGCAAACAATTTCACTTTAAACCAAGAGCAACAGTTACATAGACATGGCGGGCTTGAGGGAGATGCAGACACGACCACATATTACATTTAGAGAATTAATTTTTCAAGCGATCGAAAGTACAGAAGACCACAAAGCCACAACGCAGGAAATTTATGCTTACATTATTGGTAAATATCCTTACTATAGATCAAAGAATGAGCCACACAATTGGCAAAATACAGTAAGACACAATTTATCAGTCCAGCAATGTTTCTTTAGAGTAATGCCACGCGAAAATGAGAACCGATGCTGTTGGGAAGTAAAAGGTTCCTTTAAGATAAAATGCCAGAATGGAACTTATTTATTGAGAAACAGCTTATTCAATAATCTGTTACATAATGGGAACGCTCCTGCTGTTGTTTCCAGCGATACTGCAGCACAGTGGCTTCCGCTGTATGATTTTCAGTATGAAGAAGAAACAAGTGGGATTGTGAGAAATGTCTCCCAACTATTCCGGGAAGAAAGTTGTGCTGTTAAAGAAGGTGACTACCCTCCACCGGCGGGTCCATCAGCGGCAGACCATGTTCAAGAAGCTGCAGCTGCACACTTCATGTATATGCAGCAGAATTCACCATTTGCTGACCAACCTTTGGGGCAGGCTAACAACGTGTACGAGACAGCATAATTTTGACAAAGTCACAAAAGGTAAATATGTGTAATTGTTCTTCACATGCCATATTTCATTGACAATGCATGACATGTTCAAAGCACACATGTTGTTTATCTATGAAACCCTTGGTAATAAACAGCCATGCACACACAAGCAGGAAAAAAAACTGACACAGAAATATAAAGCAGATACGCGTGCAACACACACACGCTGATGCACAGTGAAAGCTCATCGTACACTCGTAATGACACATGCACACTTAAGCACCGGTGAGCGTAAACACTCATTGACACACACATAAACACACACACCCAAACATATGCTTGACAAAGACAACAAAGTTTGACACACTTCACACACACAGATGCACAGACATGAGCATTGTTACACTGTAAACACGGATACACACAGCATTTCAGCGCATAAACACAAAAACACGAATATTGCCGATGTAAAATTAATGTGCATGTTAAAAAGAAACAGGCTGAACATGCGGTAACAAGTTAAGCGCTCCATTATATAGCGGATGTAATTGCACAACAAAGACAAACATTTTTTAACATATATACAATAATATATATATATATATATATATATCCAAACAAGAGTGACCTAGGCGCAAGTAAAAACAAGAAAAACAAACATAGGGTAATACGTTTCAAACAATTTGTCCGCCAAGGGTACGATATGCACTTACACGAGTAAGAATATAATCAGGCCTTGTATCCACTCTGGATCTGGAACAATTTGAAGATCTGGAACAGCCAGCAGCAACTCATCCACAGGAAACGTATCCTCGTGTGAAGTATCACATGTTGGAAGAGAAGTGGACACATACATAGTGTAACACAGTTTTATTATAAATTAAATAAAAAATGACAATAGGTAAAATACTCACACTTTGTGAGTTTGGTAAAAGCGTTTGAAGATAGAGCTTCTCACACTCATCAAGGGTAGGTATCCGTGGACCTATACACAGTCTCTATTGGCTCCTTATATATGTCCTTATAACCACATGTGGTGTTATGGCCAACTTCCAAGGGTATGGAGTCACTTAATAGGGCACTCCCAATAATGTCCAGAGCCTCTGAGGGTGGGGTACTAGCTCCGTTGTTGCGAGATCCGTAGTAAAGGGCCGTGTGTCTCTTTAGCTGCACCTAATGTGCTAGTAGTACTCACGCTAACCCATGAAAATGAAACTGACCATTTTGCTGGGTTACGACAGATCCAATGCAGATCATTCTTCCTGTAATTATACAGATCAACACAGTGACCGGGAGATTTGGATCCAGAATCTCGCGAGACGACGTGACGTCACCACTCCGCCGCGTGCAGGCGACGGCCCGGAGGACGGGAGCAGTGACAGAAGCGGGGATTTCACCACTACCAGACGGACACTAACCAAGGGGGAAAACATCACACTATCCCCTGAAGTAGCCGTGTTACTACTACACTTAGTTGCAGCTAAGAGACACACGGCCTTTACTACGGATCTCGCAACAACGGAGCTAGTACCCCCCCCTCAGAGGCTCTGGACATTATTGGGAGTGCCCTATTAATGACTCCATACCCTTGGAAGTTGGCCATAACACCACATGTGGTTATAAGGACATTATATAAGGAGCCAATAGAGACTGTGTATAGGTCCACGATACCTACCCTTGATGAGTGTGAGAAGCGCTAAATTCTCAAACGCTTTTACCCAAACTCACAAAGTGTGAGTATTTTTATCTGTCATTTTTATTTAATTTTATAATAAACTGTGTTACACTATGTATGTGTCCCACTCTCTTCCAACATGTGATACTTCACACGAGGATATGTTTCCTGTGGATGAGTTGGCTGGCTGTTCCAGATCTTCATTAATTGTTCCAGATCCCAGATGGATACAAGGCCTGATTATATCTTACTCGCTTTAAGTGCATATCGTACCCTCTGGCGGACAATTGTTTGAACGTATTACCCTATGTTTGTTTTTCCTTGTTTTTACTTGCGCCTAGGTCACTCTTGTTTGGATATCCTTCTATTACCAGCCCGTGGAGCGGTAGACCTTCTGGCTGCAGACTAAATCAGGGAAAGTTAGATTGTGAGGTAGTATACCCTCCTATATATGTGGTAGATATTATTATTAATCTCTCTGTGATTGCGCTTATTGTAGTTTTCTGTTTTATATATATATATATATATATATATATATATATATATATAGCATGCCGCATATGGTCGCTATATTAGTACTGGGGTGGAAAATCTAACTTTTAACTTTAAATGGTCATGCATGCACTCCCAGGAGTTTAAAAGCACTGGGCATCATAATCGTCAAAAATCGCGGGATAGCTCCAGACAGACTCACCTCTCCCGCAATGTTGTCAACTATCAAGACAAAACAGATCCCGCCTTTTTATTAAGCCAATGCGCCTGCGTGATAACTCAGTCCTTACTGCTGCTCGTGCCTGGACGTAGTTCGCATGCGTCGTCCTGGTGGAATAGAAATTGATGTCCGATTGAGAAGAAACTCTCCGCTCCATATAACAAGCAATTGCTGAGTTGCCTCTAAAGGTCTTTATGCCGCGTGCCGACATAGTGACCTTCAAACATTGTTCACAAAACAGCACGCATGCGTTTGCTGATAAGAAAATGCAGTTTGGCTGTGTATGGGCGGAGTGTGGACTGTGGCATTCTACGTGATTCTACTCTGAGGCACGCCTTGTGTGCTTCGCCACCTTCCTGATTCACTTCAGTTCACAGTTTGCACGCCACGTGAGTGAATTATCGAATTTCCATTAAATTAGTATGGCCCTATTGGATCACTCCCTATCCTTTCTTTGGTTTTTGTATCGTTATTACTGGGGTATCTTCTTTTAGCCCCTTCGTGGCGTTTGATCCTAGCCTGCATACTACCATGGCGGGGTTCTAACTAGTAGTATGGACCACCTCGAGTTGCATGAAGAAGCTACAGTGTTTTTCACCAACGAACCTTAGCAGCCACAGAGGGTGAACCTGATATTGTCAAACTATTTTAGAAATTTTTAGCAAAGCTTTTTGAGAACCAAGACACGAGTCTGGTGGGAGATCCCCAAGCCTGCAGAATTAATACAACATAATATGATCCCAAGTCGTGGACTCAGTTGTGAAGCTGAGCCCTGCATATCATATTAACTTCAACTGCTTCATTGTAAAAATGGGAAATACATTATCTAATGCTCTAAAGAACTAATTTCTTGTAACTAATTGAATAAAAATACACGTTTTGAAGACTACTAATAAAGATCTGTACATTAGTTTAAAAAGATATTAGCAAATATAACAAATTGCAGGAATTTGAAGAAGCACGAGCGTCAACTCGAATTGAACATGGTTAAATTTAAAAAGGAGTTTAACAGGAGCGAAAACATAGAAAATTCCTGCGTGATAGTGAAGACTATGGAACAAATACTGTGTATAATATCCCGTTTAGATCCAAGAGACTGCCATTTTTCTGAGTATTCCACCTCCTGAGACTGATGTATCAATTGGGGAACAATCCACTTCCACTTTGCGTGTATCTGGGCTAGGACTGGGGTAGAAAGGCCAACCAGGCAATAAGGTGGGTTTTTTACCCAGGTACATCTAAACGTAGAATACGTAGTGGAAAAGACCCTAATAGAAAGGAAAATCCATTATGTCCCAGTCTGACACCAACGATACTGTCACCGCGCATATTTTCAGGTCCCGAGCAACTCAGTTTACTAAGAAGGGTCTATCCTTTTCACTCACTCCGGAGCTTTAATTTGTTCGAGTGGGTGAGGATCATACATCTTTTGGGAGGAGACTATACTACACAAATTTCAGTCTACGAGTCTATGATGAGTCGCTAGCGAGTTTACCGATAGTCAAAATTGGGGGGGGGGGGGGGTGTGGATGATTGAATTATGCTGCTCGTAACAAGTACAATCTACTGTGTGAATCATTGGCGCGTTTACGAACCTCAAAAAGAAAAGTCATTTTTACAAACCTTCCATTAAGTATTTGGTCCTGCTGTGGATCTGTGTGTCTCGTGTGTAACAGGGATCTTGATCTGAGCCTACACAATGTACAATAGCACATAACCGAACAGCCAAAGGCGAATATGGCCTAAAAAAGGAACTTTTTGTCAAAACCTATTTATACAATTAACAACCATCTGACAAAGGTGGTGAACATCTTATTCAAGATACCGTGCCTTCCGTAAAGAGAAAATCTGAGACTTTTGAGTGATAGGGAGTGTTATGTAAGTCCTGGCGAGGCAGTCCCATCAACAATACAAAAAAACTTACTCGTGATATTCCAAAAAAAGGCTTGCATATTGATCTGATCAGCAGACAGAGGACTATGATTTTATGTACTCTAAATCCCCACTGTGGCGACAATATTCTATACATTGCATAAAGTACATAAAAAACAGTGGATACCCACCTGGACACCCTATTGTCTCAGGTAACAACTGCTTACGAGGGACTAAGTAGTGTTTCTATGAGAAGGTCCTTCGGTGTTTTGTAACTATCTGCCACATATTGCAAGACACTAACGATACTCTAACAGACTTAATGTTATCAATAGCCCCCCCAATACCACCTTCTGTTAGTTTAGACGTAGAATCGTTCTATACTTCCATATCCATGAGAATGGTATAGCTGCTGTTGAGTAGTTCCTGTCTTCTAGAGGCCCAGATTGCACAAACCTAATAAGTTTGTCCTGGACTGATGCGCTACATACTACCACACACTATTTGTGTTTGAACGGGAACTAACTACCACCAGACCCACCCTGTTCACCAACATATGCGAATCTGGTCCCTGTGCTGGTGGGACGTATTCACGATATTCTCGGGATGCATTATGATGTAACTGACCATATTACTCTTGGATCATATACATATATGATATTCTATTGTTGTGGGCGGGTCCTCAATTACTCCTTCAGGAATTTTCAAATGCCCTAATGTCAACAACCTCAACTTAGACTACGACCGTGTTTAAGTTCTGAATCTATCACCTTTGGATTTGAACATCTATGTCGACTCTGACGTTATAATCCAAAGTAAGGTGTTTCATAAAAGTACCGCTACGAATACCCTACACTATTCACAGAGTCAACATCCACCTAGTCTTATTGCTGGAATACGCCAACAGGGCAATATCTCCGGTTCAAGGAGGAACTGTTCCACACCACACAAGATTTCATCTGTCAATCTAAAGAGTTACGAGATCGTTTCTTTGAAGTCTCGGTTATAATATCAAAATGCTTAACGTGCGTATCATAGGGCCTTGCACATTAATAGAGAATCGCTGCTTACTTCTAACTCAACTAAATGCAGGACATCGCTATACTCTGCATCGGTATCCTATAATAAGAGATGGTGGGCAATTAAAAAGATTTTGCCCGCCATTGGCATCTCCTTTTGACTGATGAGGATTTGGCTAAGGTCCTAGGACGCGAACCGACAATTACTAGTAGACGTTCCAAACATCTCACGTTACATTTAAGTTCAGAGTCACTATCAACGACCAAGGGTAGAAAACTGGGTGAGTCCCGTTCACGGTATTTTTCGCTGCCAGGGATGTAAGACTGCAAAACACGTTATTATGCTGAAACGTTTGCGAATTACGATAACACTAAACTTTAAATTGATCTTTTATCAACTGTAGAACACAGATGTTATCTACTATCTCATCAACTGCATCTTTGGGAAGGGGTACTTGGGAAAAGACCACTAAGGCAACTCGCATAATGAATATTCGAACATCGTTAACTCCATCCAAAACTGCTAATGACACTCCAGATTTTGCCAGGCACGTTACTCAGTTTCACAGTGGTGGATGTGAATGCCTTACTTTATTGGCCATATAACCATCGTTAGATCCCGTGCTCGCGTTGCAACATTTGATCAGATGGCTGCTAACGCATAGAGGCGGAATGGATTTACAAACTTAAACACTTAGGCCTGAATGGGCTTAATGAAGGTTTCAAACCTTTATACTCCTTTTAATGAATCAAGTCTAACATTATTGTTTGGCTTGAGGTCCTCTTCAACTCCTGTCTTGCTGTTCAATCTGTGATATATAGTTTAATATCTTTATGTATCCCCCCTTTTGATGGTTTCTCAAAGTAGAAACAACAAAACACGGGTGAAGAGGAGAAGGAGGAAAGGAACCCTTTTTCCATCTCTTTGGCGCGCCCCAACGTTTGTCATTTCTATCCCAAGGCAAAAAATCAGCCCGGTGCACTACATTTATGCATCTTATTCCTATCTCAGTGACTATATTGACCATTAGGTAATGCCTATGTTAAGATTTGTCCAATGTACCATAGATGCATGCTATATTTCTATGTAGAGTCTTGGATTATATTTTATCTGGCCCTCATTTGACTGTTACACATGCACCTGTATTGATCATTACTTTTTTTTTTTTTGCAAATAAGCAGAGGGAGCAGGCAACCCCCATCCTCTATAGCATACTGTTAGCTGATTATTTATTATGCATTTATTTTTGCCTATAGGTGGGGTAAACAATGAGTATGAGGAGCTACTATGTTCCTGAAGTACTGTACCATCATGGTACATTATATTCCCCCCCCCACACTCCCCATCCACTACACTAGCCAAACTGCATTTTCAGCTCCACACATAAACGCATGCGTCTGTGACCAATGTTCTGAAGTACCACTATGTCGGCACGCATGCGAAAGACTTTAGAGGCAACTCATCAATGCTTGTTATATGGAGGAGAGTTATTCTCCCTCGGCCATCAATTTCTATTCCATCAAGGCGATGCCTGCGCCTACGTCTCAGGCAAGAGCAGCAGTGACTGAGTTATCACCGCATGCGCATTGGCTGTAATAGCGCTGTCTGCATTGACCAACATTGCGGAGTGGTGTGTCCTGTATGAGCTATGCGATTGGATATTATTTGCCCAGTGCCTTTCACTCCTGGGTGCATGCATTGATCCCATTAAAAGTTGAAGTTTTCCACCGTTAATATAGCGACTATGGGCCTGCCGCAGGATAACCATTTTAACAACTGCTCTCTCCATTCATCTGCGATGCGCAGAGCTGCGATTGTGTGTCATGCACTCAGCCCCTATAAATAGCTCCGCCTTTCTTCTTTCTCGTTTGCAAAAATTTCCTGAGGAAACTCCATAGCTGATGGAAAACATCGTCGGGCACGTAGTATGTTGTAATACCTCCTACTTGGAAGCTGTTTATTCTAAAAGTGACGAATCTACAGCTGACCACAGTTACACTCTCATAGTTGAGTGTGTGTTCACATACTTGCACTTATTTGCTGTGCCTTGTGTACTATGCGTGTGCCTAAGGCTCATAACCCTGTGTGTGATACTGTGTGACTCTGGTGCAGTGTTGGGTCCAGGAATTTAGTGCTTGCCACATTTGAACCTGCTCGCTTAGGTAGTTCCACCTTTTCTGCTGCTACACCACAACCTCTAGTCTCTGTCTGGATCACACTATATCTTGACAATCACTATGTGTTTTGACCTTAGTATTACACAACAATTACCAACACCACCCCCACCTTTATTAGGACAGTATCTGGAATTAGGGACTTTTTCATACCTTATTTTCTATCTAGTGAGCTCCCCACCTATGATTGAAATTCATGCACCTAATCTGGTACTAATCAATATATGGGGCTTTATAGTTGCAAACTAGTTTTGTCCTAGGTGGTCTACCGATCCCACGGCTGTCATCTGCCTTGTTTCCTAGATTATAGCTTTATTTCTTTCGTCAGTGGCGTAATATCTAGATTAGATGACGACAGTCCGTCAAATTTACATTTAATCTATGTTTAATCTTGGTTACACCTACGTTATCGGTAATATAGTTTAAATGTATGTCAATAAAGGTTATATTTTAAATGTTAATGTGGTGTGCATTCTAAGTGACTTCACCTCTTGAGTGCACTGGCCTGTGTGCTCGCCACCTTCCTGATTCACTTCAGTTCCCCCACAGGTTTGCACCCACGTGATAATTATCGAATTTCCATTAAATTAGTATGGTCGCCTAGTTGATCACTCCCTATCCCTTTCTTGTTTTTGTCGTCTATTAACGCCCTTAACACCTCAGGCCGCCCCAGATCTGTCAATCTCCCAAACAGGGAGTTTTCGCCCAACAACCCATGTAAGAGGTTTGCATAGCTGGTGGCAAAACCGGGGTCCCAGGCCGTCCCACAGACCTTTAAGTAATAAGATTGCAAAAAAAACTAATTGTGTTCTAAATAAAAGAAATTGCTTGTAAAAGAAAAGTTGGACTGTTTTGGGCAAATATTCTCTTCGATATCAAAAAATGTTTTATAGCTTGTGACCTTTATTGTGTTTGATCATGATATAGTGGATGTTATTTCACATGGTGGCCCATTTATGGTGAAGTTTCCATCTTGATTCCAGAGATGGAGTCAAGGACATGCATAGCGTGGTCTCTAAGGTTGATTTTTTTAATTTGCTAACTATAGGTTGTAAAAAGTATTCTACATATTGTGACACGCTGGATGTCATTGACTCCACCCCTGAAACAATAGGTCTACCAGGAGGTATGGGTGTTATTGACGTCACGAGGGTGATGTCACCGGAGGAGTGACTGCGCGAACTGCCACCAGAGCCGATTCGGGTCGATCTTTTCTATTTACTAAGGGCTCGCCGTAGCCCGCTCTCTCTCCCTTCACCCTCTCCTTCCCTCTGAGTCAGAAGCCTGGCCTCCTCCAACCAGCCGTGCTATTTGTTACTTCTTATGTGTTACTTATCCAGCAGCTGCCTGAATAGTGTTTACTGTCTGCGTGTACCTGGCAGTTTTCTGGGATGCTGCTATTCCCCGCGAATCTTACCACAGGCTTGTCAGAAGCTCTGCCACCCCTGCCAACCAGCCGCGTTTGTTTGTTACAATCCGCAGCTGCCTGAATAGTACTCTTTCTTGCTGTCTGTGTGTACCCCAGGCAGGTTTCTGGGATTTGTTACTAAACACGCAATCTGTAACTACTACTCACTTGGCTTGCCCACATTGTCTACAGCTTGTGTATCCCACTTGTAGAGGGAAAGGATACATACATTACAAGGGAATACCTTTATAGGAGTTGATATTTTGTCATAGCATAGACCCTACAATGTACCCTAATGTAATCCACACGTGTGACAACACACTATATGTATTTTGGTGGTATGCTGAACCACACTGTGTACTATTTGTGGTCTATTTGCTACCTGTTCTTTTGCCTATTGCCAGGCCATTGATTATATAACATACACTGGCGACCAAAAAAAAAAAACTTTATTCTTACTGGCTAGCGTAGCGAATTTCGAGGAACCCCGTGGATTTCGGTTTTGTGTCGTATTCTCTTCTCCGGTTATAAGTGTTTATATTCGCGTCTGTGGATTTAAGCATTTTATTACCCGCTGGCTGCAATCCTGAATGCCGTTTAAAAACGCATGGGGGCTTTTTGCGAGCTGTTTGTCTTTAAAGCCGTCCCCCTATAACCCCTAACATAGATTACTGTGTACATTTTTATTTATTCATAGTGTACATGTACAGGGGGTCTTACCGGATCCTGAACCGAGGGCGTTGGTTCAGTTGCGGGGACCCCCTGCCTCCCCGAGAATACCGCCCCCTTTATTAGGTGCCGGTATCCCCTGCGTTTAAAGGACCCGATCACAGTGACCAGCGACCTGTAAACCAGCAGAGGATACCGTCACCCCCCTAAATGTGGCCTGTATGTCGGCGAGCATGTGTCCCCGACTAAAACCACATCGTTTCTCTCCGGAGACCCTCGGCACAATCTACAGTATGAATAAAAAACATATTCAATAAACACTCGTCTCTTTAACCTTTTTAGCAGCTATGTGCTACGGTAACGAAGCACATTCGTATTTTTTTAATAATATTGTACCAAGTGAGAGGGGTTCCCTGAGCCCAGAACATTAATGCTCAGTGACGCCCCGTGCTCCTGCACAATGTTATTAAAAATACAGAATGCTGCTATCATATACCTTAGCGTATAGCGCTAAGATGTAAAAAGCAATGAAGGGGGTACTTCACACCGTGCTCCCGCTTTATTAGTGGGTAGCGGGGTGGGTGAGGGGGGTAATTTGGCCCTTTTGTGTGATTTTAGACTTGCGGGGGAGTTCGGGGACACTTAAACAACCCTTGCAACGACCATTACTACCGCTTACGTCATGAAGGGGTTAAGCCCTCCCGCTACCCCCCGCAAGCCCTAAACAACATCTTGGGCTAATACCCCTTCAACCACACCCCGCTAACCTACAATAAAAAAAACTCACCACAGTCTATCAGCGCCAAAAAATAAAATAATTCTAAATAATAAATGAACATAAATAAAATACATTTCAAAATACATTTTTATTTTAGTTGTAATGTGCAGTGGGTCTCGGAGCTGAACCTCATTGGTTTCAGGTCGGGGCCCCATTCTCCCCGAGATACGCCCCCTTAATGAGTGCCGGTTCCCTCCCTTCCATCTGCGTTTAAGGGCCCGATCACTGTGACCGTCGGCAATGTTCAACCCCCCAAGGTGCTGTATCTTGGGGAGCAGGGGTCCCCGGACCTAAACCACACTGTTCAGAGACCCTCTGCACATGTAACATTAATAAAATAAAAAACATAATAAATAAACACTCGTTCCTTACCTTAGCGGCTTCTTGTTCTATGGTAATGAAAATGCAAGCAGGCTTTCTGTATTTAATAATATTGTACACGTGAGCAGGGTTGCCCTGAAGCAAGAAATTAATGCTCAGGGACCCCCTGCTCTTCACAATATTATAAAATGACAGAATGCTGCTTCATTACCTGGCTGTAGCCGCAAGGCAATGAGCGAGAATAGCATGTTTATTGGGGACATTTGATTTGCCTCCCATAACACATTGATAAACCACATACAGTACACCCCTGTGTTATTTAAAATACAAACACAATAAATACATGAACATACATATTTTTTATGTGTGTTTTAAACCTGCCTGCCTTCACTGTATCTATGGTCCAAACCCTCCCTATGTGTTGTGAGCTTTCCCCTGCTCTTCACTGTAATCTCTGTAAACCAAAACCCCCCAACCCCCCTATTGTGCTGCTAAGTTTACCTCTTTGACTAATCGTGTAGCCCCCCTCCCCCTTTGTGTCATAAAATCGTCCTGGCGCATGGTTTCTGTGAGTGGGCAGTGTACTTGATAATGTAATGTGGTGGTGATCCCGTGTAAATACACCACAACCCAACCCACTACCCACTACCACACGCCCCTCCGCTGCTTGCTGCAAACCGTACCAAAATTAAACACATACAAAAATGTCCCTTAACCCCTTTCACCATAGCGTTTCTAACCTCTACAGTCATTATGGGTAACCCACCCTCACCCCCACTCTGGACCGCCTACATACACCACCAACAGCTAACCCCCCCACACTAACCCCCCCCACCCGTGAGGCTCTAACCCACCCACCCTACCTACAAGTGAGTGCCTACCCACATATCCGTTGGGGAAACACACCCCCCCCCCACCCCCAGTACCCACAATAAAACAGTACATGAACCCACGAATAAACATAATTCTATTTATTACATACATTACCCTCCCCTGGTGCCCCCCCATACATAAACATTATTCTTTTACAACAGTTCATAACGCAGCCCCCGCGAGTCCCCGGTGGGCTGGCGGGGCACCTGGCAGACCTAACATTTACCAGCAGCCCTTTTTACACAGGTTCTGGAGCCTGCTGGTTGATCCTGCCAGAACCATGGCCCCCAGGTGGTCTCCCTTGGGGCACCGTGGGCCACAATTGGTCCCCACGGTAAAGGCCTGCGGATGTCTGGCTGGACGCCCTGGGGCAGACCCACACAGGTGTCTGCGGGCCTCGTGGTGGTTCCCTTCGGGGTCTGGGGAACTCACGGTGCCACTAACTGGTGCACGTGCCCTCACCAGAAGTGGGACCCACACATCGTCATCCCCGCAGACTACAGGTCCGGCGGTGCCCCCACGAAGTTGGGGACCACACAGAACATCCTCCCCGCATGGTGTACCCTGAACCACCAGTCCTGATACCCTTGGATACAACCGAAGATCACCGGTAAGGTCTCCATAGTGTCCCACGCAGAACACGAACCAACCCTGAATGTAAAAAAAAATAAACATTGGCTATACAATCAATACATACAACACCACCCCTCCCCCCAACACCTACATGTACAATAATGTGCAAAAATAACTATTATCCAGTATGGCAATATATGTATAGTCCCATTATTAAACACATTCAACCATCATATTCGAATAAATAAAGTACTACTGCCTCATCATACGAAGTGTTGTATCCAGCAACATCCTGTCTTGCCCCAAACTAACATAGCAAATACCAAGCCATCAATTGTCAATACTTCAGATATCACATTAACGCCCGTTAAACACCTTATCAGATAATAACCAGCAAAGGTATAAGGGGTTAAGCCACACCGAGCCCGATACCCACCCTTCACCCATATTTTGTACAGTGGCTTCATCATGCAACAATATATATATATATTATATATATACTGTTATATATTCAGAAGTTATATTATATATAATATATTAGATATATCTATATATCTATATATATATTATATATATATATAGATATATAATAATATATATATATATATCATATACCACACAGTATATATACACACGATGACCCAATATCCAAATAATAGTAGAAGGGTTATCAAAACTATACTGTCCTACAACCAACACTTCTCCATACAGAACTACATTATCAATTTCCTTTAATAATCCCTAACGATCTCACAATATATATCATCACAAACCAATGAAAGCCATGAACACCTCACATTCCAATATATATGATGCATAAAATCTATGCACCATATACATTCTACAATGAATCAACCAGCAAGACAAAACAATCAAAGCCAATACATTGCAAGTACATTCAGATATCAATTAACCCCTTAAAACCTTATCAGATAATAACCGCAAGGTGATTAAGGGGTTAATCGTGGATTGGTTCATGCGTAAGCTCGCAACGGGAATCGGTGGGGGCAAGTAATGGTAAGTGAAACAAAGAAATTCTATTTATTTAACTTGTTAATTTTTTTAAAAGGTTTTTTTAACATGTGTATTTTTTTTTGTGATATCATTTCTTGCCACTGTATGTAGGTATGTATAAGGTCTAAGAGATATATCATCACGGTAAGAATGATGTTGTTTTAAAAGCTGATTTGATGTGTTTTAAATTATCTTTGTCTATGCTGCATGGCGTTATTGTGAGTTGTAAAGTATTTAAAATTAGATAGATGTATCCTTTGGTATGTATTGTGTGTTGAGGGAGGTCAGCGATAGCCTTGGGTAAGTGAACTAAAGAAATGTATTTTACTAACTTGTTAATTATTTTAAAAAGCTTTTTTAACATGTTTATTTTTTTTTGGTATAATCCATTCTTGCAACTGTATGTACTGTATGTATATATGTCTAGAGATATAACATACTTGTAATAATGATGTTGTTGTTTAAAAAAAGCTTGATTATGTGTTTTAAATAATTTTCTATGCTGCAGGCTTATGTGAGTTTAAAGTATTTTACAATTAGATGATGTATTCCTTGGTATTGTATTGTGTGTTTGAGGAGGGGCACGTAGCCTTGTTTATAAGGTTGGATTTTGGTTGGTACTAATATTTTTTCACAGGCTAAATTGTTCTGCTCCAGTCGTGATTAGTTAATTGTGTTCATTGTTCAGGATGAGTGTGAATGTTTAGGGATGTAATAATGATTCTAATTGATTTTTGCTAATTGATTTTGTTTTATTTGGTTGATTCTTTGCAGATGTATATGGGGCATAGATTTTATGCATCATATATATTTGAAATGTGAGGTGTTTTCATTGGCATGTGATATATCGATGTGAGATCAGTTGGATTATTAAAGGAAATTGGTTTTTAATGTGTTTCTGTAATGAGGAAGTGTTTGGTTGTAGGACGTATAGTTTTGATAACCCTTCTACATTTATTTGTATATTGGTTCATCGTGTTATATTTTTAGGACCATTATGTCAGGCCAAGAGTTCTGCAGTCATGTTAAGCTTCCATTTTGTCTGGTCATAACTAGTTAAGATTCTGTAGTCAGCCTTTTGCTGAAATATAATCCTGATGCACTCGTTCTCTGCTAATGCATTTCATTCTCCCTTGGCCAGGACTATTACTAGATACTTTGTAAGGTCAATTTCCTGGTTTTTAGTAGAATATATAGAATGTTCTCTGCAAGAAGCAAGACTATGTAAATAAAAAGTTGCTAAGACTCAAGGTCTCTTTGATAACAGACATGAATAAGCTATGTATTCAGAACATTGCTTGTATTGAAAAGGGACACGTCTCAAAAGCACGCCAATATTGTCCTGCCCCTAAATCACGCCTCTAATAACGCTAACGCCCAAGACAACACACTAGTATAACGCCTATGTCCACGCCTATGATACGCCTATGTTACGCCTCTAACTAATATCTTTTTTCTTTCTGTATAAAATAATATATATATAATTGTGAGATCGTTAGGATTATTAAAGGAAATTGATTTTAATGTAGTTTCTGGTTGAGAATGGTTTGGGTTGTAGACATTAATAGTTTTGATAACCCTTCTACATTTATTGTATATTGGTTCTCGTGTGTATATATATATATATCGTGTGTATACAGTATTATATATATATAGTTTGCATGATGAAGCCACTGTCCAATTCATGGGTGAAGTTGGGTATCGGGCCTGTGTGGCTTAACCCCTTACTCACCTTGCTGCGGTTATTATCTGATAGGTGTTTAAGGGGTTAATTGATTCTTGAATGTATTGCAATGTATTGGCTTTGTATTTGCTATGTAGGTTGTGGGCAAACAAGGAGGTTGCTGGCTACGGACACTTCGTATTGATGAGGTCATGTATTAATTTATTTTTAGAATATGCTAGTTATGTTTTTAATAATGGGGCAATTAATCTATTATCCATATCTGGATAATAGTTTATTTGGCACATAATTGTACTGTAGGTGTTGGGGGAGGGTGTGATGTATTGATGTATAGGCCAGGTTTTATTTTTTTACATTCAGGGTTGGTTCCGTGGTTCTGCGTGGGACCTCTGGAGACCACCTGTATTATCTTTCGGTATCCCAAGGTATCAGGCTAGTGGTTCACGGGGTGACCATGCGGGGATGACTATGTGTGGTCCCACTTCTGTGGAGGCACCGCCGACCACTTAGTCTGCGGGGATGACATGTTGGGTCCCACTTCTGGTGGGGCACCCGCGACCGTCTTGACACCCGTGAGTTCCCCAGACCCCAGGACACCTGAGGCCCACGCTAGGACACCGTGTTGTCTGACCTGGGCTCCCCGACATCACGCGAGACCCTACCGTGGGGAACCCATTGTGGCCCACGTCCCCAAGGAGACCACCTGGGGGCCATGTGCTGGCGGGATCCCAGCATCGGCCTCCAGAACCTGTGTAAAAAGGGCTGCTGGTAAACTGTAGGTCTGTCCAGGTGCCCCGCCAGCCCACCGGGGACTCGCGTGGCTGCGTTATGACCCCTGTATGTAAAAGAATAAATGTTGTATTTTGGGGGGGGGCACAGGGGGAGGGTATTTATTTAACAAATAGAATGATTTTATTGTGGGTCACTGTACTTTTTTTATTGTGGGTACTGGGGGTGGGGGGGGTTGTTTTCCCCAACGTATGTGGTAGAGGCCTCACTGTGTAGTGTGGTGGTGGGTTAGCCTCACGGTGGGGGGGTTAGTGTGGGGGTAATGTAGGCATCCCGAGTGGTGGTGGAGGTGTGGGTTAACCCCTTAATGACTGTAGAGTTAATAACCGCTATGGTGATTAAGGGGTTAGGGGACATTAACTTGTATGTTTTAGTTTTTGTCTCTGTTTGCAGCAGCAGCGGAGGGGCCGTGGGTAGTGGGTAGTGGGTGTGGGTGTGGTTATTTACCCAGGATCCCCCTCCCCACATTACATACATTACACTGCACTCACAGAAAACACAGGCCAGACAGATTTTAACTGACACAAATAGGGGGAGGGGGGCTTACACAGATTAGTCACAGGTAATTTAGCAGACACAATAAGGGGGGGGGGGTTTTACATAGATTACAGTGAAGGCAGGGAACTTCACACACAATAGGGGGAGGGTTTTTTACTAGTTTACAGTGAAGGCAGAGGTTTAAAAACAAGAGGGGAGGTTTTTTACATAGATTACCAGTGAAGGCAGGCAGGTTTAAAACACACAATAAAATATGTATGTCATGTATTTATTGTTTTGTATTTTAAATACACAGGGGTGTACTGTATGTTTTTATTGCAATGTTTATTGGGGGCAAATCACATGTCCCCAATAACATGCTATTCTGCTCATGCGGCTATCAGCTAAGGTAATGAGCAGCATTTCTGTATTTTTAATAATTTGTGGCAGGAGCAGGGGTCCCTGAAGGCATTAATTTCACTCAGGGAACCCCCTGCTCACTGTACAATTATATTAAAATACAGAATGCTGCTTCATTACCATAGCACATAGCGCTAAGGTAAGGAACGAGTGTTTATTTATTATGTTTGTTTAATTATACTGTCTTTGTGAAGGTAAAGAATGGCGCTAACTCTATTGGTGTACACTTAAGCTATATAGTGAATTATTAACAAAATCAATTGATTAATCAACAACTATTATGTGCTCAAATAACGTTGCAAATAATATTAAAAGGTTCACACCCCTGCTCAAACCCGGCTGGTGGGGACTGGTTTCACTAGTCCCACAATCGTCACTCTCGTTGTAATCCAGGGGAGCATGGAGGGAAATAGAACAAAAAGACAAAAACAATCTAAGTGTAGACGGGACAGAGCGGAAGTGACGTACCGGGTGGAAGAGAGGCAGAATCATCCACCCGAAGGCAGCTCCAATGCAGTACTTGCGAACATCTGCTAAATGGGAGTCTAACAACCCAAAGAAGAGGGAGCCCACGAGGAGAACAGCCCGGAAAGACGCCGTCCACCGCCGGAGACACACAGTCCCAAGAGAGGTGAACTACCTAAGTCACACGGAGGAGGCGGGTGAGCCTGAAGCTAACACACTCTTCTCTCCTTGATCACATGATTGTGAAACATGCTTAAATTACTTGTTTATTTTTTTTATGTAAGTGTTCATTTTTTAACCCTATAAAGTCGAGTTTTATATGTACTGGTCTGCACTATGGTATCATTTCTTTTACATATACACTGTTGCTGAGCTGAGAATTGGAGACCCCATCACTGAGTGGAGAACAACATTCCTAGCAGAAACCATTGTGTTCAAACACGCTTGATTTTAACTTACATCTTTAAGTAGGCATCACATACGAGCCAAGACAAGACTAGAATTTTACACAATTTAAAAACTGTCTCACTTAGATGTTTTTTTTCTTTTTGTTTCTATTTCCCTCCAGCTCCCCTGGATTACAACGAGAGTTTTATTATACTGTACATGTGCAGAGGGGCTCCGGAGTTGACAGCGTTGGTTTCAAGTCCGGGGACCCCCTGCTCCCCGAGATCGCCCCTTTAGGGGGTGCCGTATCCTCTGCTTGGGTTAGAGGCCGCGATCACGTGATCGGGCCCTTTAAACGCAGAGGGATACCGGCACCTCATAAGGGCTGTATCTCGGGGAGCAGGGGGTCCCCCGACCTGAACACCGAGGTTCAGCTCCGAGACCCGCGCACATCTACACTATAATAAATGTATTTAAATGTATTTATTATATGTTTATTTATTATTTATTTAGATTTATTTATTTATTTTTTGGCGGCTGCTGTGTGTGAGTTTTTTTTTATTGTGGGTAGTGGGGGGGGTGAAGGTCTTGCGGGGGTAAGCGGATGCTTAAACCCCTTCATGACCGTAGCGGTATTAACTGCTACGGTCGTGAAGGGTTAAGTGTGCACCCGCAACCCCCCGCAGTCCTAAACTCACACCAAGTGCCAAATACCCCCCTCACCCACCCCGCTAACCCACAATAAAGCGGGCACGGTGAGTTAACCCCTTCTTGCCTTAGCGGCTATACGCTAAGGTAATGAACCAGCATTTCTGTATTTTAATAAAATTGTGCAGGAGCGGGGGTCCCTAAGCATTAATTTCTGGCTCGGGACCCCCTGCCACTGTACAATATATTAAAATACAGAAATGCTGCTTCTTTTCCATAGCACATAGCTGCTAAGGTAAAGAACGATTCTTATTGATGTGTGTGTTTTATTTATACTGTACATGTGCAGAGGTCTCTCCGAGCAGAACCGCTGTGGTTTTAGGTCTGGGGACCCCCTGCTCACCACGGATACAGGCCCCTTTAGGGAGTGCGGTATCCCTCTGCTTGGGTTACGCTGCGGTCACAGTGATCGGCCCTTCAAACGCAGAGGGATACCGGGCACCTCATAAAGGGGGCTGTATCTCGGGACAGGGGGTCCCCCAACCGGAACCAACGAGGTTCAGCTCCCGAGACCCCCTGCACATCTACACTATAAATAAAAATGTATTTTAAATGTATTATTTATAGTCATTTATTATTTATTTATTTAGATTTATTTATTTATTTTTTGGCGGCTGCTGTGTGTGAGTGTTTTTTTTTGTGGGTAAGCGGGAGTGGGTGAAGGGGGTATTAGCCCCAATGATGGTTTGTTTAGGCTTGCGTGGGGTAGCGGGAGGGCTTAACCCCTTCATGACCGTAGCGTATTAACTGCTACGGTCGTGAAGAGGTTAAGTGCACCTGCAACCCCCGCAAGTCCAAACTCACACCAAGGGCCAAATACCCCCCTCACCACCCCCGCTACCCACAATAAGCGGGCACGGAGTGAGTTAACCCCTTCATACCTTAGCGCTATACGCTAAGTAATGACAGCATTTCTGTATTTTTAATAATATTGTGCGGAGCAGGGGGTCCTGAGCATTAATTTCTGGCTCAGGGAACCCCCTGCTCACTGTACAATATTATTAAATAACGAATGCTGCTTTGTTACCGTAGCACATAGCCGCTAAGGTAAGGAACGAGTGTTTATTGATATTGTTTTTATTCATACTGTAGATGTGCAGAGGGTCTCCGGAGCAGAACCGCTGTGTTTTTAGGTCCGGGGACCCCTGCTCTCCCGAGATACAGGCCCTTTAGGGGTGCCGGTATCCCTCTGCTTGGTTTAACAGGCCGCGTCACGTGATCGGCCCTTAAACGCAGAGGGATACCAGCACCTCATAAAGGGGGCTGTATCTCGGGGAGCAGGGGGTCCCCGACCTGAAACCAACGCGGTTCAGCTCCAGAGACCCCTGCATATCTACACTAGAATAAAATTTTTTATATAATTTTTATGTGCCGATGTTGCGCAGAGAGCAGCGGTTCTCTCTCTGCTGGCAAACACATCTCGCCCCCCCGGCCTATATATCATTGATGTGCATATACAGTACTGTATGTTTATGTTAGGGTTATATATATATATATCCTGTACATATACATAATATACTGCATTACATTCATGAATTTATGCCATCTGGCGGTCACGCGAAAGCATTGCCCTAGTAAATCCTGACCATTATCATTAACACATCAACCGCGCGTCACCTGGCATCTCGTCTGGCTGGGAAGGCAAAAGGAGCCCGGCATGCTCCGGGTGAACAGAGTGGCATTCCAGGAACATGCAGGTACATCCAGTTATTAGTAGAATAAAAGCTGCCGCAGCAGTAGGTAATGTGTTTAATTTATGGCATCACATGTTTAATTATGCGCAGGAGCTTATGGGGTTAATCTCTGATACCAGTCACCCATGAGATATCCTTTTTTCATCCTATCCCCATCTTGACTCATCTATTGCTCCCCCAAGGGGTTAAGTTAATACCCACATTTTTATTCCTTTGAGTGTAATTATATTTATAGATGTATTAAAACTTTTTGTTTTTGCGCTGTTTCGCTTTTAGTTTCTGGTATAGGAATTCTTTACCTTATGCCTAAGAAACATATACACCTGGTTTAAGTGCATATAGGGGTATTTTGAACTCCTTTGTTTCACTCTCTGTTCTACCAGGAGGTATTGTAATATATTTATGTAACTTGGGAATATTATAAAATATCGGTGTTCGTGGTGAGCGTATAAACAAAACAAATTCTGCCTTTACTAATAATGTTCATATTGAAAGCTTTAGTAAGGAATTCCTTGATTGAATTTGAAGTCATCCATCGGATCTTTACCGTAAATACATATGAGGTGTGATCACTCATGTATATGTATACATATTCATACAATTCATACATGTATATACATACATACATACTACATACATACTCATACATACATACATACATACATACCATATATACACATATATAAAAATAGAAATTCCTTACCAGGCTTTAGGAATAGCACCTATCTTCACCACGTTTCTGCGAGTGCCATCTGACTCTGTATACGTACTACACACATATATCTATATATATATAATATCTATATATATATATATATATATATATAAATATATATATTATATATAATATATATATATATATATACAACTATGTGATCTAATGTACAAGAAATGTTTAAGGGTTAACAAAAACATGCACAATAAAAATACCACTTCTCCAAATCCCATACATCACCTTGCATTTGAAAATCACAATATTATATAGCCACTATAAAACAAATACTATTTCAAAATAATAATTCTCATCTTCCAATCAATAAATGCCAATCAAAACATTGAATTTACAGTGTATACTGATGCAAACATCTGTGCATTATGTACCTATGCCAATCAATGTTAACAATAACTATTCCAAAAAATATCCAATTCCATACAACATGTATACTATTTAAACCAGCAAGTACAACAGAAATAAATTACCATTAATTAATCAAATCCCAAAACAATTAAAATACCATCCAAATCAATTACACAAGTAACTATTTAAATCCTTCAACAAAACTATTCACAAAAAAAGTTCCAATCAGACAAAATATAACTACCAAAAATAATCCACTATAAAAAAGCAAGCCTCACCTTGACCTAAAGTACAGCAAACAACACCAAAAAATTACATTCATCTAAATAAATTCCCTTACACACACAATTAAAGCATAGCAGCATACAAAATACTTTTTAATACTGAAAAACAACGCATTTCCAACAAAATCATTCTTACCCTGTATGTATATACGATCTAGACTACATACATACATACATACAATGGCCAGAAATAATAATAAAAAATAATACTATCATATTTAAAAAAAAAAAAAAAACCTGTAAAAGTTACAAATTATACATTTCTTTGTTAACTTACCCATTAGCTGCCCCACTCACTGACTCCCGTTGACCCAACTCTCAAACCAATCCAACCCACACAGCAAGCAAGAACCCATAAATAAAAAACCATAAAAAAATAAACCAAGTGGTTTTTTTGTAATCCAAAGCGTTAACGGTGTCTTCAATCTATGTTCTTTCCTACTCTTCTGGGGGGTCTTCTTACCTTTGCTGCCACGCCCCGCCTCTCTTTCTTCTTCCAGGAGGTCCGTCCTCCTCGGCGTCAGGCTTCAAAATATAGACGACATGGCTTTTATAGGCCTAATGTCACATTTTCGTCATATGGTTCCCACGGCCCTGATTGGGCCGTGAAAATCATTGTGTTTTTAGAAGAAAAAATAATTGAGACGTCATTGAAAGGAAATGACGTCAGCCATCAGAATGGCTGAGCTTCATTTGCCTTTAGTGACATGATCAAAAGATGGCCACCCTCACATGGTACGGTAGCAATCAGAGCATGGGAACTAAATTCCAACTCTGATTGACTGAAGTACTATGTAATAGGCTTTGGATATTTCACATCCGTTTTCCACATAGCCTCTTTCACATGGTTATACTAGAGCCAATCAGAGTTGGGATTTAGTTCCTACGCTCTGATTGGCTACCGTACCATGTGAGGCCGGCCATCTTCTTTTGATGACGTCACCTTAAAGGCAATGAATCATTGCCTTTCAATGACGTCATCAAAATTATTTGTTTCTCCCCCAAAATCACACGGTTTTCAATCAGGGTCGTGGGAACCATATGACAAAATTTGACGTCATAGCCTATAAGCCTATGGGGTCTATGCAGTAAACGGCGAAATTGTAAATCGGCAGCACTTTTATTCGCAAAGTTGTGGCGGGTTGTTTCACGGTATGCAGTAACTGGCAAATGACAGTGAACCTTTTTTTTTTACCAACACTTGCGAGTACACGGCGGAGGCAGTCGCCCTGATGCTACAACTGGCGGATGACGTGTTGTTTATGTATGCTTTTAGAATGTGGCGGAATCTCGTCAAAAATAAACATCTCCTCATCGTTGTTTTAAGCCTGCATTTCTTATCGTCAGTGACTTTTGCTGGGTGTGAAGTGAAGACAGTGATAGAGCGAAGCTAAAGCATATCTTTAGAAACTCAGTACGTGTGTTTCTCAGTTTTGTGGTCATTTTTGTTCTGTAATTTACATTTCATTGTTTTGTATAGGTTAAATGTAACATACCTGTAATTGTTATTATTTCCTGTACTATTCATTTTTACGTGACATTTCTGTGTTGTGTTTTTGTTTGTATACTTTCATTCATTATGTTGTCATTTTTCTTTGACTCTGTGTTGTGTTTTGCTAATTTTGTGACATTGTTTACTGTTTTACTGCTATGGACGGGAGCCGTGGTACTGTTCGTGCTGCCGGTACTGTTGGTGGTGTAAGGCTGAGGAGCGTGGGAGGGTACGTGTGAGTCAGGAGTGGAGTTGGAGTGAGTGCAGTTGGTGAGATTGGACAAGTTGTAGTGGAGTTGTGAGTGGAGTATGTGTGAGTGGAGGTGATAGTACCGTGTCGCCTTGTTCTGTCTTGAGTCACTGTCCCTGTGAAGTTGCAGTCAGGGTGCTGTTGCTGTCATGCCTGCTGGTGACACTTCAGAGGATCCCGATATGTGCTATGGACCAGGTCCACATGAAGTAAGCACGTTGAAGGAGTGTCGCATATGGGCATAAACAATTAGAAAAAAAAGGAATCTTCATTTTAATGAACAAGAAACAATGTTCTTGTGACGGGGATGTTCAGCATTACGATAGGCTGTTTGGCCACCTATCAGATATGAAATTTAAAAATTACATATAGTAATTGTTACTCTTTGTAATTCCAGCTATGTTGCCAGATTGATGAATCCATACATTAGTGGTGACAAACAAACATGTGTACTTGATTCACATTATTAATAAAAATATGAAAAAGAAGTATGGCATAGAAATTACACTATAAAGAAAGGCATAGATGTATACATCCATGCCTTCTTTATAGTGTAATTTCTATGTCATAACTCTCTTTATTATGCTTGCCAATCTTGTTTCTCCATATCATCTTGTTCGTCAAGTCCATTGACATGTACATTCGTTTTGCACAATTAACTTTCAACAGTTGAATACATGACGGCATCAGTATTGTTAACGTAACGTGATTGTCATAATTCGTGATTGTACTTTGTTTGAATTTTTTTCCATGTCAGGCAGGACCGTTCACTGTAAGAAAGGCTTGTGGTCAAAAATAATCATGGTCGTGTCAGCGTGTGGGAATCAGGCAAGGACATATCGTAATTGCGAAAAAGGTTGATGATATCAACGTAAACTAAGGAAAAAATCCAGAACCATCATGTACATGCCTCAGGCACAGGAGTGGACCACGGCTGACAATCTAAGGCTCACACAATTGGAGGAGCAGTTAAAGGAGACGGCTTCCAATTCTTGTGGAAGGATTGCCGGGATAGGGATATAGTATAAATGTTGTCACATCTCCACAAGGTCAGTATACGCACAGCAATTCATGTGTTTTTGTCCAATAATGCATTTCAATCATAACTATTCAAATCACAAGCATTACTGGCTTTGGTAAAAAATTGATGTAACATTTTCGTCACATTTGTAGATAGCATATATACTTACATGTTATTTAACCCATCCATTGCATTCTCAACGAGAAAGTGAATGTCACGTAAACATTGCATGACATAGCATACAGTATACACCATTTCAAAATGTCATGTAAAGTTATATCACGCACAGGTAGACAATTGTGTAATGTACCCAAAGCATTGACTGTGATTACGTGTACAAATCAAGCTTAATCATGAAGTTTTTAATGAATGTCACATACCGCTTATCAGTTACATTAACTGTTCATTACAATCTGTGTGGTCTCTAATGTGCTAGGAAACATACTTATGAACTCAATCAGGTAACATTGTGTAAAATGAAAAGGTAACACCAGTAATCCTAGCATCGCAGATACAATGTTGAAATTAACTAAAACCGGAAAAAATAATTTCTGTCATTGTAGGCGCTGTGTAATAGGTCAAGCATGTATCAATTCATAAGGTGACACAAAGTTACAAATGTACATATGATCATCAAGTCCACATTGTGTACTTAGCATGTATTGTAATGTATCCCCCCAAAAAACACGAATCAATTGAAGTAGGCATCAGTGTCATTGTTGCTCTTACTATGAAATGATGCTTGTAACTACTTAATTGTTGTGCTTCACGTTATCTAATGTGTGCTTAAATTATATAGAGAACAATATACTGTAGAAATCATAGGAAAGAATGAATGCCGCATGTAGCAATGGATGCTAAAATTAACAATGTTTAAAGTACTTAAGACACACACCCTTTACATGTAACGTTACTGAAATGTACATTGGTGACATACAGTCATGTGATTAATTGTATAATAATACTAGTGCAGTAGCTCAATAAAACAGTAATATAGATCATGGTTATAAATTAAACTATAGGGTATGTTCAAGATAGAATGCGGTACAGACGTACGTCGTACACTAACTATATGTAAATATATTGTATGCTATAATGAGCAAACTGTATATACACAAGAGATTCAATAAACAGCGATGACACTTACTAAAATACTATTACATGCACTTCTACAACATTTTTTCACTACATTGATTACATAGTGTATACTGTATAACAATGTAACACTTCGCTTACATCTTATACTAACATATCAATATGTGTAATAGGAACTCTTTTTTTCTCTGAAATCTATAGTACAACATGCATGCACAGGCACAGGGCAATGTTGCCCAGGAACTATTCCAGCACCACTTCACAAAGTGTGTATTTGTGGTCAAACAATCTCCAGATTTGTGACGCTTTAAAAAAAGATATATAAGTTGACTGTAGGAATAGGCCCTGGTATATGATGTCGAAAATACCAATTTGGAGTTTTTTAAGAGTTGCAAACGTAAACTTGTGCATAACCATATGGTGACACTGAACTGCGACAATATAGTTCATAAGTGAGGAAGAACGAAAAACATACAGTTCTCTTACAGTTCCTATGGTACTAAGACAGATACATATCATAATGTTTCCCTCATGAATCATGCCCTAGGTGTAATTACTGTTGTACATGACATGAGAATCACATGCACACTTGGCATGCTATATATTGGCCGACATTGACAGATGTTACAGTGTGTACATTTTGTACATATGTTTCCATCTCCTGGTCTTATTTCTGGACTTGATGTATCCCGAGGTGTATCACACATGTGCACAGTCAAACCAGGAGTCAGAATGACACAACAAGCCATGTAACCTCTTGTCGCCGCACAACATACTGGTCCTGCAATAGAGCTTGCTGAAGATCTATGGTTGTCACAGCCACGTTACCCGGCATCATGAATGCTTCAGTGCGGACAAATGGTACTGAAATCTGCAGCATAAAGAAATTTTGCATGACAACTCAGGTGAGCTCAAACTGTTGAATCGGTCATGCAATCTATTGCAGGAAGATTCATTGAGCACAACCATTTGTGGGCCTATAAAACTGATTGTGTCTTCAGGAGGCCTACTTCAGACATGGGCACATTGAATCACAACCGGTGTTCTCCACGAAACATCTGTAGGCCACTCTCCAACCAACCAAGGACAAATCGCATCACCACATATAAGTCCCCCTGTGGCTAAAATTAAGGCACCCTCTGTTAGCACACTTTGGCCAAAGACACAGAACACCAAAAAATTAAAACCCCTTTTTTATTATCTGCTGGAACATTACAGACTTCTGTCCCCATTCTTTTATTCCACCACCACCAGCGCACAACTTCCACAAATCAATCAATCCATCCATCCTCAGGGGCATAATGAAAGTGCGCGAAGTGTTGCAGAACATGCACAAGTTGAACAATTACCCTTTTTCACAGAACAGCAATTGTTTACACATCTAATGCTCATGGTTACCCCCAAGGCACAAAGTCTGCCCACAAATGGTACAATCCTCCCACATCAGACAGGCAATTTGTCTGACAACCATATGCACACCATCCACAGCAAAAATTTGTTATGCCTTACACACACAGCAACCCACAACATGTCGTTCACCATCTTATGAAGGGTATCTTCAAATGTCATCTTCCCAAATGTACAACTATTATAACAGCAGACACAGCAGTCATACAAGGGAGAATTGTGTGTAAAACAATGTTTTTAAAGGAATTGATCAGCAATCTCAGCATGAACAAATGCAATTGCAAGTTAAGCACTTCAAAATGAAAACAACAATCCTATGCACGATGAGCCTCAGGCCACAACAAGGTAGTGCTGTAGAAGCTGACAAAGCCACAGCAGTCATCCATACAGAATGAGAAGAACAACCAGGCAGAGGTGAAGTCATCGCCAGTGTACTCGGATAAAAAGAAGTGTCACATGTTCGCGAAAGCATCGTGGAAGAGGTGCAAAAGCCTTTTTCCAAAGTAAAACCAGCCTTCTACAGATCTCAGAAATAATCATACAAATAATACCGCATATGAGTGACCTCACCGTTTCATTGGTCTACATCAGGCATGGGCAACTCAAGTGTTCGAGGGCCTCAACCATGGAAGGTTTAAAGGATATCCTACGTAAGCACATCTGCCAGACTACGGGTCACAATGGACGAGCCAGTGATTAGGCAGCTTTTCTAATGTTGTGACATGCTTTAAACCTGTCCTTTTTGCGGCAATCGAGGACTGGATTTCTGAAGGCCTTGTGTATCTTCATTATGCTACCGTTAACAATGTTGTCAAGAATGGAATTGTTTATAAATAAATATACCCATATTTGCCACTTCAATATAGTATGTTTGCTATTAAGACTTATGCCATATAAATAGGAAGTTTTATAGTTGTAACAGTCATATTATGACTAACTGAAACATCAGTTTCAATACTGTTATGTTGTGCCTGCAAAGTTTATACTTTGTCATAATGACCGTTACATGTACATAGTTTTGACATTAAGTCTATTGTTTTCTTGGTGTTTCAGTTGCAAAGGTGTACACATGCAGGCGATTTGTAACCCAGTTTTAGAGGTTACTAAGCGCATGTGTGTAAAGACCAATCCTATTGCACCTGTTATGCAATAATAAAAAGACAAAGAACATATGTAATATGTATATGCTATATAAAGTTAGTATGTTAAAGTACATGGTTTGGAGCAGGGCTGAACATGTATGTGTTACTTATCAATTAACATACCACTGTGTTACAGTTAACAAATTTAGCAGTATTATTAAAATGTGGAATTTTTAAGAAGTTTGACAATTTATGTGTTTCCTCACTATCAAAAATAATGCAGATTCAGGCTGCACATAATAAATTATTTGCACAGGCGATCAGTAACGAACCACTTATTTCGCACACCTGGTAGGGAGAATAACATAGGAACAGAATTCACATTGTTTAGTGACCTTGGAATAAGAAGAGCTTGATACAAAAATGAAACTTGTTACTAGTGCACACATCTATGCTGCAAACAATTTCACTTTCACAAGAGCAACAGTTACATAGACATGGCGGGCTTGAGGGAGATGCAAGACACCGACCACATATTACATTTAGAGAATTATTTTTCAAGCGATCGAAAGTACAAGAAACCACAAAGCCACAACGCAGGAAATTTATGCTTACATTATTGGTAAATATCCTTACTATAGATCAAAGAATGAGCCACACAAATTGGCAAAATACAGTAACAGAACATTTATCAGTCCAGCAATGTTTCTTTAGAGTAATGCCACGCGAAAATGAAACCGATGCTGTTGGGAAGTAAAAGGTTCCTTTAAGATAAATGCCAGAATGGAACTTATTTATTGAGAACAAGCTTATTCAATAATCTGTTACATAATGGGAACGCTCCTGCTGTTGTTTCCAGCGATACTGCAGCACAGTGGCTTCCGCTGTATGATTTTCAGTATGAAGAAAAACAAGTGGGATTGTGAGAAATGTCTCCCCAACTATTCCGGGAGAAGTTTGGCTGTTAAAGAAGGTGACTACCCTCCACCGGCGGGTCCATCAGCGGCGACCATGTTCAAGAAGCTGCAGCTGCACACTTCATGTATATGCAGCAGAATTCACCATTTGCTACCAACCTTTGGGGCAGCTAACAACGTGTACGAGACAGCATAATTTTGACAAAGTCACAAAAGGTAAATATGTGTAATTGTTCTTACATGCCATATTTCATTGAAATGCATGACATGTTCAAAGCACACATGTTGTTTATCTATGAAACCCTTGGTAATAACACCATGCACACACAAGCAGGAAAAAAAACTGACACAGAAATATAAAGCAGATACGCGTGCAACACACACACGCTGATGCACAGTGAAAGCTCATCGTACACTCGTAATGACACGCACACTTAACACCGGTGAGCGTAAACACTCATTGACACAACACATAAACAAAACACCAAACCCAAATGCTTGACAAAGACAAACAAAGTTTGACACACTTCACACACACAGATGCACAACATGAGTTGTTACACTGTAAACACGGATACACACAGCATTCAGCGCATAAACACAAAAACACGAATATTGCCGATTGTAAAATTAATGTGCATGTTAAAAAGAACAGGCTGAACATGCGTTAACAAGTTAACGCTCCATTATATAGCGGATGTAATGCCAACAAAGACAAACATTTTTTAACATATATACAATAATATATATATATATATATATATATCCAAACAAGAGTGACCTAGGCGCAAGTAAAAACAAGAAAAAACAAACATAGGGTAATACGTTTCAAACATTTGTCCGCCAAGGGTACGATATGCACTTACAACGAGTAAGATATAATCAGGCCTTGTATCCACTCTGGATCTGGAACAATTTGAAGATCTGGAACAGCCAGCAGCAACTCATCCACAGGAAACGTATCCTCGTGTTGAAGTATCACATGTTGGAAGAGAAGTGGACACATACATAGTGTAACACAGTTTTATTATAAATTAAATAAAAAATGACAATAGGTAAAATACTCACACTTTGTGAGTTTGGTAAAAGCGTTTGAAGATTAGAGCTTCTCACACTCATCAAGGGTAGGTATCCGTGGACCTATACACAGTCTCTATTGGCTCCTTATATATGTCCTTATAACACATGTGGTGTTATGGCCAACTTCCAAGGGTATGGAGTCACTTAATAGGGCCTCCCAATAATGTCCAGAGCTCTCTGAGGGTGGGGTACTAGCTCCGTTGTTGCGAGATCCGTAGTAAAGGGCCGTGTGTCTCTTAGCTGCACCTAATGTGCTAGTAGTACTCACGCTAACCCATGAAAATGAAACTGACCATTTTGCTGGGTTACGCCGATCCAATGCAGATCATTCTTCCTGTAATTATACAGATCAACACAGTGACGGGAGATTTGGATCCAAATCTCGAGACGACTGACGTCACCACTCCGCCGCGTGCAGGCGACGGCCGGAGGACGGGAGCAGTGACAGGAAGCGGGGATTTCACAGACTACCAAGACGGACACTAACCAAGGGGGAAAACATCACACTATACCCCTGAAGTAGCCGTGTACTACTACATTAGTGCAGCTAAGAGACACACGGCCTTTACTACGGATCTCGCAACAACGGAGCTAGTACCCCCCCCTCAGAGGCTCTGGACATTATTGGGAGTGCCCTATTAAGTGACTCCATACCCTTGGAAGTTGGCCATAACACACACATGTGGTTATAAGGACATTATATAAGGAGCCAATAGAGACTGTGTATAGGTCCACGGATACCTACCCTTGATGAGTGTGAGAAGCGCTAAATTCTCAAACGCTTTTACCCAAACTCACAAAGTGTGAGTATTTTTATCTGTCATTTTTATTTAATTTTATAATAAACTGTGTTACACTATGTATGTGTCCCACTCTCTTCCAACATGTGATACTTCACACGAGGATATGTTTCCTGTGGATGAGTTGGCTGGCTGTTCCAGATCTTCATTAATTGTTCCAGATCCCAGAGTGGATACAAGGCCTGATTATATCTTACTCGCTTTAAGTGCATATCGTACCCTCTGGCGGACAATTGTTTGAACGTATTACCCTATGTTTGTTTTTCTTGTTTTTACTTGCCCTAGGTCACTCTTGTTTGGATATCCTTCTATTACAGCCCGTGGAGCGGTAGAACCTTCTGGCTGCAGACTAATCAGGGAAAGTTAGATTGTGGGGTAGTATACCCTCCTATATATGTGTATATTATTATTAATCTCTCTGTGATTGCGCTTATTGTAGTGTTTCCTGTTTTAATCTATATATATATATATATATATATTATCTATAAATAATATANNATATATATATATATATATATATATATATATATATATATATATATATCGCAATATAGTTCTATTTGTTGAAATAACACTTGTTAACATTTCTCAATTTAGTTCCTTCTTCATAACATGTACATGTCAGTATATTTATTAATATAAATATATGTTTATAGAAATATTATACGTATAACATAACATGTACAGTATAAGCACACAAGAAGCCAATCTCAATGAAATGGCGCGTGTTCCTGTGACGTGTACATGCTGTCAACTTACTCACCACCCCGTGCCATATTATGAGCTAAATGTGTATGCCTATTCTATTAGTGCGCGCGGCAGTCATTTGCCGCGCGCACATGAATGCGGAAGTTCTGTGACTCACATCAAGAAAAACAATTCACCGTTTGCACTACATATGTTCATAAATAGAAATTATTGTTCGTACACATTTTACTGCAGAGGGCTAATTCATACTTCCAACATACATCTGGGATGCACATCCAATTTTTTGTCACGACAGTAATAATGCGTTGAAATGTTATTAATAATGTATATTAGTATTTATATGTTAATGTTTCATTTTTCCTTACAGATGGGCTCTTGCTACCTATGAATTGTTGTTCCGAAATAAAGCAGAAGCTATCTGTAAGAATAACATCTATGAAATACAGCTGCGGAAGACAACATTCATGCTTACTGCCTTTCCTGCTTTTTGTTTTTTTTTAACTTTCCAGTATTTGCTTTCCAGATATATGTTAAATTGGAAACATGTATATGACACGAAGTAATCAGAGAACCACCACAGTGTTACATATTGTAATCTTACACATGCAGTAGTTTACACACACATTTGAACTTGATATTAAACAACACAAGTTTTAACTGTTAAGGCCATATTGTACACATGTTATTAACCTGTTAATAGAGATAGACTTGTTACTTCGGAATATTCATAACCATAGTAGCGTGTGTGTATAATATGTCATGCAATCAAGGGGGCCTGCTCTTTGTGTTACCTATTTAACGACAAGTTGATATTGACATGCTTTCGTGCATCTAAGTATACGACATGTGTTATAACATATAGTGAAACGCTTTGCAATAGTGTTGTTGGTCTGCTAAAGTGTCCAAGCTGAACATAATTGTGATTGACAGAACATAGCATCATAAGGTAAAAAAGATGCGTATCCAACTGTTTAGCAAACAAAATTATAATCAATACATCTTTCATGTTCCTGATTAAGAAGATGTACTAACGTGCTTGCAACAGTTTACAACTAATGAGACACCTTGTGTTGCCTGTTATAGCATATAATGAAACAGTTTCATATACAGCGTTAAAGCTATACATGTTAGTTGCATTTCATGACAGCAAAAATGTGCAATGTTCTTTAGACATAACCTGTTCTTTAAAAATTGTTATGTATGCAAATATGCAAACGTATTGTATTATAACAGAAGTAGTGGATTTTCGTGGGCCAATTTTATATGTCACTGATTGACACTGACCTTGTGGTAAATTAATAAATTTGAATACTTTCATTTAAAAGGCAATTGTATTCATGAACAATATGGGTGTAAGGAAGGTAAACAGATATATGTTGAGTTCAGAAATAGCAAACAGCCTTAAATCAGCTACAAAATAAACCTGAAAGCAGGATCTACTGCTGCACATGTTAAAAACCTCTTAAAGTGTACAAAAATCCATATATGAGGTACGGTTGAAAAACACATTCAATACACAATTACACATGCCAAATAATTATGTGTATGCGCTCAGGAACCAGGTAGCCGCAATGTATCTACAATGAAAGAATGTGCAAAGTATACAGTAACACATTAATAATGTACTGGAAAAACAATAGCAGTGGGTTTGCCACACAAAGGATAACAAGCACACATTCAGCAATCGTATGCATCGGTTAATACATTCTCCTTTGTGTCAGCGTGTTCTTATCCACTATCACAATTGTCAAGCTCATCTTATAATGACCCGTTTATGAACAGATACACCACATACTGCAGTTGTCAGCAATGAAGATATAAAAATGTTCTATGTACATGAAGGACACTAATTATAAGGTGTTACAATAGGCAGCAAAATACAAGCAGGAGTATGAGTGAGAACACACGATTGTTTAAATGCTAACATGAAATGGGTTAGAAACATAAGTACGTGAAACGTTAGTTATAACTGCGACAATGACAGTTTCAGTGCGTTAAAGGCCGCAGTCCTATTAACAATGATGTGCGAGCAGCGCATTCTCCCCATCAAAACTAAAATTGTGCTACTTGAGAATACAATTAAATGGATCATGCTATCGCGCAACTTCATACCTATACTATCGCATAATGTAACAGTGGAATTGTATTTGTGCGTGAATAACGCAATGGAGACACGCAAAAGCAATAGAAAGCCACGACTGAAGCTTCATCTTGTCCACATGGGTATGTGTTAATTTTTGCAGGTTCACCATCCAACGACATGACCCTCTGGCGGACAACGGGAGTATGCCCCATCGTATCTGTTGGTGAATGAGGAGACACCAGGTGGTCTCCACAGGTCCACCTATGCCAAAAGAACAATACATGTTTGTCCTAAAAATGAAACAACTGTCTACATGTCATTAACTCTATGACATAATCCCACTGTAAACCACAAGAACATACTCTCCAGTTGTTGGTCCAAAAACTACTAAACAAATATGTATGATTGATTGTTTTCCATGTTTAGTAAACATGAAGTTGCCAAATAATTCGTTCATACTGATTGTACACACAGCAATATAAATGCACTACCTGCGCACGGGCCCCGTATGTCCTGTGTTTGCAAACACATAAGTTGTTCATACATATTGAAATATATCTTACCCTTCACCACCTTATCTGCTAATAACCACACCTATGTAAAATGTGTAAGCATCCCAAATGAACACAGGCAATCATATGTTTTCAGATATGCATGGTGAAGTTTACGTATTACATGTCCCAATAGCACTAGGAACCAAGTTAACTTTGTATGTATGAAAGTCAACTAACAACTGCACAATGACCACCAACATCTATTGTTTAAAGAACATTTAAACCAAATGGTCATGCTGTCTGAAATGCAATGAACAGAACTGTATCTAATTATTAAACATAACACTGGATACATAGTTAACTTAGACAGCAGTTGAAGACCACTATTAAAACAACTGTGGTTTACCTTGCATTTTCATGCCATACAAGTGTGCAAGCATTTGTATATGATAATCAATGTTAAATGAACGATTGTCAAGCTTACTGTTTCGTCACAAACCATAATGATTACATGAAACATGATCATAAACAGTTAACATACTTAGAAAATGATGCAGTAACTAGTTTCACCAATGTGATTTTGACCATATTCTAAATACATACAATGGTACCCATACCTGTTATGGAAAGAATGGCGGAATAAAATGACCATTTAACTTTATGGAATAATACCTGTGTGGTGCACCATTCATTTTGACATTGTTATATGTCTCAGTACCATGTGACAGTTACAACTAATTAATGTAATTACTTATCAAAAGCTATACTTAGCTTGTGATGACACACTCAGTGAAGTGTGTGTGACCGGATGCGGTTGAATGAGGAATCCGCCACAGGACACAGGTAACCATAAAATAAAATACACTTACAATCCAACAGTGTGTGAGTTTTCATTATTCTATTTGTAATCCACACCGATGGTCTTCATCTGTGTATTATCCGTTTGAATCTGTCTTCTTCCTGGCCTTCTTATCTTCTTCTGCCACTCCCTGTCTTTATTGGTGTTCTAGAGGTCCTTCCGTCACTGCGTCTGGCATGAAAATGAGACGACAGAGGCTTTTGTAGGGCTATGATGTCATATTTTTGTAATATGGTTCCCACGGTCATGATTAGACCGTGAAAATCATGTGAATGGGGCGGAAACAAACAATAAGATGTCATTGAAAGGAAATGACGCAAGACTATCAGAATGACGGGGCTTTATTTCCCTTTAAGATGACATCACCCACACAGACATGTCCCTCCTCACATGGTACGGTAGCCAATCAAAATATGAATGGAGTTCACACGCTGTGATTGGCTACCGCACCATGTGAGGCGGCCCAGCCTTGTTTGTTTGGCTGACGTCATCTTAAAGGCAAATGAAAAATACCCATTGTGATTGGCTGGCGTCATTGCCTTTAAATTATGTTATAATGTTTCATTTTTTATCGGACAACAACACATGATTTTCGCTGACCAATCATAACCGTGGGAACAATATGACGAAACAGTGACGTAATATCCCTACAAAAATCTATGTCGTCTCAATTTCCAGCCAGACACCGAGAAGAGCGGGTCGCGCCATAGGTTCCAATGGCGGTGGCAGAAACAGCTCAAGAAAACGGCTAAGTGTAAAAAGCTGAAATTTAGGAATCCATAGCTCCGGTTCCGGAGGGTCCAGAGGGCCAGGGTTTGGGGTACCTGTAGTCACTTCTCCGGCATCGCTGCAGAACCATCCTTGACCCTCTTGGACCAACCCGACGGAGTATGGACCCCTTTGAAAGTTCGGGACTTTTCCCATAGACTCCAATGGCGGCCAATCTCCGTTGACCGGCTATGGCAGAAAACCCCCATTGACTTCAATGGCGGCGTAGCCCCGTTGAAAGTCTATGGCGGCGGATTCCCATAGCCACCAACTCGGCGGTTTGCCATTGAAAGTCTATGGCGGCGAAGCCCGTTGTTTTCAATGGGGATTTAGTGAAAACCCGTGATTTAATTTACAGCGGCGTTTATTGTATTAAAATAGGAAACGGTTTAAGGTGTATTTGTGTAACTCCGGTTCCGAAGTCGCAAATTGGACCATAGGGTGTCCCAGTTCCGGCATTGAGAACTGAGAAGTTTGGACCCGCTGGACCCAACGAAACCGGATATTTTAATATGTTTGTGTTTTATCTTTAATACTGTGTCCCAAAGCAGGGATAAAACCCAGAGGAAATTCCTTTGCATACAGGGTAGCATATGGCCAGAGAGGCGACCCAATGTCTAGGACTTAAGTATTGTTCAAAGGATTTTGCCACCCTCACTGTTTACCTGAAGGCGGAGACGGCTCAAACCAGAGCAGTCTATAAGTGTCCTATTTCACACCTCACAACAAAGAGTATCCTGCCAGGAATTCCGTTTAGTAGACTGGCTGGCATCCCTGATGCAAATGTGGGATTACAGAAATGAGACCCTACAGGCCAACTGCGCATGTGCCAACTAGCTGGGGGGCATGTATCAAAATGTGTTCCCATGTTAGTGAGTGGCTACAGGTAATTGAAAACCAATCACCTGTACTTAATGTTAAGGATAGGGTTACAAAAGGTATATAATCTGTGGTCAACCCTTTGTTCTGTGTTCTTCTATACCATCTTGATTGCTGAGAGAAATGCTATGCAATGTCTGCATGCAAGGTCTTTTCATGGCTTTTCGTGTCTTGGGATGATGAAGAATGTTGTATGAACTGCCAGTCCAGATGTGACTGTTTCATCATTTCCATCTTTAAGTAAGTGTCTATATTTTGCCTGATATTTGTACATTTTGTGTGTTCACCTTTATCAAGGAATAAATTACATTTGATCATATCTAAGTCTCGTACCAGTTCAACCCACTTATATATTATATATATATTTTGGTGTAAATTGCAGCCTGTCATAAGTCACCGTGACTGTAATTTCCACATAACTGTACTGTATGTGTTAGGCGGCGGGGGTGGGGATATGTGTGTTTACATTTCCAATGTTTCTTAGGGAGAATTGTCCACTATAAGCATGCTATAACGCCTTAACACATTCAATGTCTTGACAGATAGAAAGTAAGATCATGAAGCTGCTGTAATGTAATTTTATAAATTGTGTGCGGGAGAAGGGTGACTCCTGAAATGAACCGCATTGATTAATGGCTCTGGGACCACCTACTTTTCCAACTACAGGCCACGGCATGGGGCCGCGGATGCCAGTATAGCCGCCATCTTTATAGAGCCCACGTAGCGTCATGGCCCTGTAACTCGGGAAACAGGGTGTTTCTGAGGCAGAAATGAAAGCGTTTCTCCTCGGTGTGCACCCTGCTCCCGCACACTATTATTAAAATGTTCATTAATATAGCTTCATTGCCATTAATGTTATCCGTTACGGGAATGATTTTTTTTTTTTTTAGGTATTGTTGTTTTCCTAATAGTGTACATGTGCTGGTGGGCTCCCGAGTTGAACCGCATTGTTTTCAGCCTCAGGGAGACCCAAATTCAGGAGATATTGGGCCCGTTTTGGGGTGCCGGTATCCCCCGCACTTGTACAGTTTCCGCATCATGAGACCGGGACATTCAAATTCTACAGGGGATACCGGCACCCCATAAAGGGGCCTGTATCTTCAGAAGTAGGGGGTCCACGAGGCTGAAACTAATGCGGTTCAGCTCAGGAGACCCCATGCACATCTACAGTATTATAATAAAGCATTTTTGTACAGCATGATCACCTGAAAGAGCCCTTCATAGAGACGCTGCTTCTCCATTTGGATCTTAAAGGCAGCTATGTTTATATTATTTGTCGCTCAGTATAGATGACATCATCATTGCGCCTGTTAACGGAGGTGCTCGAGAGAAATTGAATTAGTACCTACTGCGGGGCAAAATCTGTGGTCCAAAAGCTTGAGTAGAACGCATATGTCTTCAACCATTTACGGCCAAAAACATTGTATCACCTCTCTCCTCACATTAACACACCTTTGTAGATCACACCCTGTGTTCACATTTTGACGCTACTTAACAGAGTTTGGAGATTTGAACAAAATGTCCGCACACATATTGATATTTCTTACGTTCCATATTAACATATACTGCTCCGGCAGCTTTTATTCGAAGTAATCACCGGCTTGTATCTGGCATGTTCCTGGAATGCCACGCTGTTCACCCGGAGCATGCCGGGTTCCCAGCCAGGGTCATGCCCGGCTGACGCGCGGTTGATGTGTTTATTGATAATGGTTCGGATTTTAATAGGCTGCAATGCTTCGCGTGTCCGCCAGATGGCATAAATTCATGAATTGTAATGCGCCGAATCAGTAATGTGTCGGCTTGCAGGTGTTTCGTTTAAAAAAGATACCGTACCACAGTGTGCTATTGTAACTTGGCCTTGGTCTTGAGACTGAAGGAAGAGGTTGCAAAAATGTATCAATTTAGTCTTTTCATATAAAAGAAAGACAAAGACCAGTTTCAGTTTGTCTTACACTATTCTCCAGAGACCCACCCGCCATGAGTGTTCAAGTGCAGCCTGCTTTCCAAAAACCTGACAGAAGTTATGCATATTTGATATGGGCCGCGATTAATGCAACAGATGATAAGATGACAACAGTTGCTCAAATTTATCAGTATTTTATCGAAAACTATGACTTTTACAAATTTTCGCCAACTCCTCATACGTGGAAGCGTGCAATAAGGAAAGGGTTATGTAGTGACCCCAGTTTTCACCGTATTGAGCCCCAATTCGTTGGAGGGTATTGGTGTATGTCACCGGATTTTTCCCATATCTATGATCATGGAGGCAGCAAAAGGCAAAGGGTCGTGTTAAAACCAATAAAGAAGCGACAGTCGCTGCCAAGCAATGCACCAGCACCAGCACCAGCACCGGCTTCCAATGACGGTCCCACTGTCAGTGACAACCCTGAGCCTGAGGCTGAGCTTAATTTGGCGTGCAGTTTTGATGTAGCTTGCATGTACCTAAGCGATTCCCAGCCTCACCTGCTGACTACAGGTGGACTAGTCCCGCTGCCAACTATCGACGTGGATGATGAAGAAAGCTGGACCGGCAGTGGACCGGCGCCGGCGCAAGCTGAATGGGAAATTCAATGGTGAGAACTGTCTTGTTGCCGTATTATTTTGGTGGGGCTGGCTGGG
Source organism: Ascaphus truei (assembly GCA_036426205.1). Taxonomy (NCBI): domain Eukaryota; kingdom Metazoa; phylum Chordata; class Amphibia; order Anura; family Ascaphidae; genus Ascaphus; species Ascaphus truei. Next base: position 82,490 of record WSYH01000147.1, on the reverse strand, counting down.
TACTTCTTTAGGGGGCTGACCATTACTGTACTGTACTGTACATTTAAACCTTTCTTTTTGTTTTTTCTCAGAAAAGAAAACGGCTAATGGGGGGATTTCGATGGGTAATATTGTACTGTATGCTGATGTTTTCCGGCCGTACAGTATACTTTGTAATAAACCCGAATAAATAAAACTATGCATTTATTCTAAATGTTCAGTATCGTGTCATTATTTGTCTTCCACAGTATACTGTACAGTGGTATACAGTGCCTAACATCTATGGGCAAAAAGAATTTTGTTCCTAGGTGCCCTAGAACAGAAGTTCCCACGCCAATTGCCCGTGAACTTGACCACGGCCCTAAGTAGTTCCCACGCCAATTGCGCGAATAAAATGTAAAATAACCCGTTCTGTGGGTCTGAGCGGGTTGAACTTTACCTGGTCCTCATGCGGGGGGACCCTTGCCATAGTGGCAAAATATCAGCCTTGCACGACCCCCGGAACCGGAGGTACAAAAAGACAGTTTAAAAGCACATTACCAAAGTGGCTTTTTTTCTGCCATGCAAGTCAATGGCAGAAACCTGAACTTTAACATCACCCTGACTCCGTTCTGTTGCCACGAGAGGGTCGCAATTTGCCATGCAATCCTGCCGCAACTAGGACTACATGTTGACCGAATCTGAGCCCTCTAGGTCGTACAGAACTGAAGTTGTGGGTTCCAGGTTTCTGCTCATTCTGACTTAGCCGGTTCAAAGCTTTCTCCGCCATTGCGCTCAATGGTAGGACCCTCCTCGCTGGCGTGACCCTTTCTCGCCGCCATTACTGCTCGGACACTGTTGGGGTCAAGTGAGGGAGTTCCTAACATCTAAGGGCCAAATAAATTTTATTTCTAGGTGCTCTAAAACAGAAGTTCCCACGCCAATTGCCGTAGTTCCTATGCCAATTGCGCGACCAGCCAGTTAAAAAACAGTGCAGCAAGCCTCTACAGTACATTTGTTACACTAGCAAGGGAGCAAATGGAAACAATTTGAGGCAATTCAACTTATTCTTTTATTGGTGGAGTCAGTACAAAAACATTTATTTACACATACAGTACAGTACTGTACAATGTTGAAACATTTAAAGTGCACAGCAATTCAAAACATCAACACACAATAATACATTCTGCAGCCTTTATTAAATTCTTCTGCCACAAAATATTTTTGGTGCATGGGACAAAGGGAGTTAAAGTGACTTGCTTTTTATGTGCTGTATTTGGGGGTTGTCTTTGGGGGTTTATTCATCCAATTATTATGATGAACTGCCTTTTGAAATTACACTGCTGTTAACTATTTCAGCCACACACCTCCAGAGTTTTTAATCCCTCCCTAGCCAAGCATATTGCCATTGTATTCTTAATCCGCCCATAGCCGAGCTACAAACACAGTACGCCTGCGTCTAATCACACCATCCCCCTCCCCCAACCCTTAGAGGCCTGTTGTTTGAACGGTAATGCTTTCGAAAATCCCCTCTCGAATTTGAAATGTAAATCTGATGTGCACAGCACTGTGAGAATTGAGAGTACACTGAGACAGTATTTCATCAGGGTGTGAAAATATTTGTCAGCCACTATGGTTTACAGTCACATGTTTTTAATACAATGCAGTACATTCTTTAATATCTTTAAAATAAAAATATATAAATCCTGGTAAAACATTTTATAAATAAATAAATAAAATAATTTATTGGTGCACTGTAGGGGTGGCTGTCAATGATTATGATTAGCAGGAAATTGAATAAATATTTATTTTATTTTATCAGGAACCAAAAAATACAAATATAAAAATAATCAGGAATAATACATACAGTAATGCAGTCTTTATAAAGTTATTTTGGCAGCATTAAATTGGATAACCATTTGGAAAACATTTGTAAAACATGGGGAAACATGAGTAATGCACATTTATAAGAATATTATTTAATACTACAGTATATACAGTACAGTACTGTAATGTACTGTATAATATACTGTACTGTATATACTGTATAGTAAAATTAATTTTTCTTTAGTCTTTATCTTTTCCTCATTCTGTCTGCAGTACAGTAGTTCATTGAGAGAGGAGAGGTTTTGTGAACATCATTGCTGCTGTTTATATACTGTACATTTGACTGTACAAGCAGATTTGAGTGGACACAACCCCCCCATCCCCCTAGGCCATCGTTTTCCTGGAACGACAAGAAAACAAAAAATTTGTGCAGTTACTGTACTGTATTATGGCTGAACTACAGTAGGTGGCTGGTGCAGCTTTGTCTGGAAAGAAAAAAATGGGGCAGTTACTGTAGTAGGCAGTTACTGTAGTACTGTCAAACTAGTGTACTGTATACTGTACCGGAACTACTGTATACTCTGACTACTGTTAAATTCTATGTACTGTAACCTGATGGCTGGTGCTGCTCTCTCTGTAAAGAAAAAACTAACTACTGTATACAGTACTAGTACTCTTACTATCTGGAAAGAAAAAATCTTTGCCATACTTACCTGTAACATAATGTACTTACAATACTACAGCACAATACTACTTTCCTGATGCTTGCCCATTACGCGCGATGACAATGGGCAACACAGTGGCAATATGGTCTATATATTTATTGCAGCGTTCCACGGTGAGTACATCGTTCCAAAAACTCAGTATGCCTTTCAACAACTCGTCCTTTTTGGAGGGTTTCACCTCTTTCCGGATATGGTCCTTCAGCTGATGCCAGACCATTTCGATCGGATTGAAGTCTGGCGACCTGTCATTGGAAAGAAAGGACAATTGGTTTAAGAGCTAAAAACAGTGGGGAACAAAAATGGGACACGGTCTACTGTACTTACTCCGCTGGCGTCTTCACCCAGTTGATGCCGAGATCAAGGATATGCGCCGTTGACGCAGTGTGCTTGGGATCGTTGTCCTGGTAGAAGCGGTGACCATGGGGAAAGTCACGTGTGATGTATTGCACTATCTCGGGCACAATGTTGTCTTGGAAGAAAGCTTTATTCATGATTCCTATAGCAAGAAAAGAAAAGTGCTCAAAAAACTGCACAATAGTACAGTACAGTGCATACGGTAAGGCAACACTAGTCAAGTACAGTGCTTTAGGCGACATTATATTTGATAAATTTTACCTTCAAAGATGACAATGCATCCCGGTCCACGCCTAGAAATGGCACCCCACACATGCAGCTTCACAGGGTGTTTTGGCCGCGGCTTCAAAGATAAGCGGCCTTTTTTGTGGAACGCAAATCGTGCAAATCTCTCCAGCGACACAGTAGACTCATCAGTGAAGATGCAATCCTGGAAAGTCTCCCCACTGTCGATCCATGCCTAGGCCTGGAGCACTCTTTTGATTTTGTTTGTGTCCCGTATCATGGGGTACACTCAGTAATGACAAGGAATAAAAAATTTTTTTAGCGGCACAGTGCAGTACAGTTTGCTAAACAACACTTTTACCTCCTGTACTGTCCAGTACTAACCTCACACGTCCATATTTCCATCCAATGCTGCATCTCATCTTCTTTATGCTGGTCTCGGATACAGTCAGATTGTGCTTTTCCTGCAGAGTGTTTTTAACCCTTAATGCACTGCTCTCATCATTCTTCTCACTTATTTTGTCCACCAGAAGAGTTGTCTCCCTACAATGTAAAGAAAATATATTGTTTTATTAATATGCAGCAATATAAAATGTATATACTGTAAATATAATGTTGTAATATGAAATAAATTGAAATATACAAAAAATATAGACTGCTGTACTATAAATATAAATATACACAATAAATATACTGTTGTAATATAAATATACATCCTACTGGTGTATATACCGTTGTAAGATTAATTGAAATATACAAAAAATGTATACTGCTTTACTATAAATATAAATAGACAAACTACTGTATGTTGTAATATAAATCAACAGAAATAACAACAGTATTACAGTAGATACAGAACTTTACTGTAGATGTACAGTACAGTTTTCTATATTTTTTTTTGTTAAGTTTTATAAATATACTTACACGTTTGTTACCCTTGGTGCCTTTTTCCGGTCTCTGTTTTGTCCATGTGCATGATAGCTCAAGGTGTTTAATGGCACAACGAGGCCAGAAGTAGCTAACCAGCATTGGATAGCAGCAATTCGGTGTCCGTTCCTGTACATCTCCTTAATTCGCATGCTGAGATCCTTAGAAATCTTTTTAACAGGCATTACTGCGAGTAGAAAGAAATACAAACACAAGAATGTATATTCGATGTTTAGTCGATGTGTATTCTATGTGCAGTGAATCCACAAAATGGATGGTGTATTTATACGGTAATGACTCACACGCCCACTTTCAACACCTGTACCTGGCCGCCATGCATAAAAGGTCACACACTTTGCATAGGCCACCACTCCATGATCTTTATCTGAACTTGCCCTTGTCCAGATACTGTACTGCATTGTGCCACCTGCTTCCATGGAGCATCCCCGGTTCTATGGACGCAAGTACCAACTCACCTCTGCCGTGCCTGTCATGCTGAAAAAGCGAAAGGCAGGAGCCGTTTCCACGCCAAGGGCAAAGCGACAGGCTAAGGCCAATAAAGAAAACCTTCTGCTGACCCCAAAGGTTAAGGGTTTTCTTAGACGTAAGCCTCATTATGTGAAGAAGATATACGGTGATGTACTCTCGACACAAAACGAATGGCAGCCAACCCATCGGACCCGCAGACCACTTCCTCCCATATGCTTCGACGACTCTGCTGTAGCTGTCCCGGAAATCTTCATCCCGTCTTCTCCACCCCCATCTTCTCCGGTTCCATCTTACGATGGGTCACTGTCTCCTTTGCGCTTAGACGACTCTGCTTCTCGGCCGGAAATCCAAAGGTCACCTTCTCCATCCCTCTTCGATGACGCTGCCGCTTCTCCTCTACCGGGTATCCACAGGTCACCTCCTCCACTCTCCATCGATGCCGCTTCTCTCCATGGAACCCCCATCTCATCCTCCATTGCACCCATCCCCCCAGATGTCCAGACGCCATGCACAAGAAGCAGCACGTTGGACCGGATGCTGAATGGGATAAGTGTGGATCTCCCCGGGAATTCTATTGTGCTGGCAAAGATAGATCTGCTTCTGGAGACCATGTTAAATGTGGAGCAACGGATGCTACAAATGGAGCAACGGATGGATCAACGGATGGAGAAGATAGAGGCTGACATTGCGGGCATACATTATTTGCTCGGTGCTAATGCCCCTGTTTCCCCAACGCCAGAGCAGGGGGGTGACATTGATGTAATGAATGGGACCTTCGACCCCCTTCCATCACCAAGCGCACCCCCATCACCACAAGATGTAGTGTACATGTATGCCGTTGAGGAGGACATGACAACCCCGTCAAGACCACGCCAGGAGACAACACGGTGACCAAGACAGGAGGAAAGCTTCTTCCCAGACATCCTACCATCACCCGTCACCTCAAGCACACCCGTTCCCAAAAGACCTACACCCGCTCGCATTGAAACAGTGCCCGACATCACCCTGTGCGTTCTGCCACCGGGGCTCAGGGAGAAGTATAGGGTGATGAGTGCTGGTGCACCCCACAAGTATGCCTTGATCATTTTTAAGCACCATGTTCCCTACACGTTGTACTGCGAGTGGGTGTTCAAAGTGAACTACGAAGGAAATCGCGTTAAAAAGGCCCTTCCTGCCAATTTAAGGAAAAACATTGTGGAAGAAATGCAGCGCTTTTATACAGTTACAGATCCTGTAATAAAAGGCGTTAGAGACTGCATTAATGGCGTTTTGCGCTATGCAAGGAATCGGCCATGGATGGACAATGTGGAGGACTGTCAGTGAGACCATACTGTTGTGCTAAACTGTATTGTACTGTACATGTTTTGCCCTACAGTACCTGCTGTACTTAAACAAAGGAGATGTTGATGTGTGTTTTTTTTCACAGGACATGCACAACTCCAGTCCCTGAGGGCCACAAACAGGCACGGTTTTCAACGTTGCCCTGAAAACCTGCCCTGTTTGCTGCCCTCTAGGACTGAACTGGTGCAGGTCTGACTGACAGTGTTGCGCACCATCCCACTGTACTGTACTGTATACAGTACTGGGTTTCTTTAATAAAGGAGATGTTACTTAAAATGTCACTTTAACTCCCTTTGCATTGTACAGTACTGTACTGTATGTGTAAATAAATGTTTTTGTACTGACTCCACCAATAAAAGAATAAGTTGAATTGCCTCAAATTATTTCCATTTGCTCCTTTGCCAGTGTAACAAATGTACTGTAGAGGCTTGCTGCACTGTTTTTTAACTGGCTCGTCGCGCAATTGGCGTAGGAACTATGGCAATTGGCGTGGGAACTAGGTCAATTGGCGTGGGAACTTCTGTTTTAGGGCACCTAGAAATAAAATATATTTGCCCCTAGATGTTAGGAACCCCCTCACTTGACCCTAACAGGGTCCGAGCAGTAATGGCGACGAGAAAGGGTCACGCCGGCGAGGAGGGTCCTACCATTGAGCGCAATGGCGGAGAAAGCTTTGAACCGGCTAAGTCAGAATGAGCAGAAACCTGGAACCCACAACTTCGGTTCTGTTCGACCTAGAGGGCTCAGATTCGGTCACCATGTAGTCCTAGTTGCGGTAGGATTGCATGGCAAATTGTGACCCTCTCGTGGCAACAGAACGGAGTCAGGGTGATGTTAAAGTTCAGGTTTCTGCCATTGACTTGCATGGCAGAAAAAAAGCCACTTTGCTAATGTGCTTTTAAACTGTCTTTTTGTACCTCCGGTTCCGCGGGTCGTGCAAGGATGATATTTTACCACTATGGCAAGGGTCCCCCCGCATGAGGACCAGGTAAATTTCAACCCGCTCAGACTCATAGAACAGGTTATTTTACATTTTATTCGCGCAATTGGCGTGGGAACTACTTAGGGTCGCGGTCAAGTTCACGGGCAATTGGCGTGGGAACTTCTGTTCTAGGGCACCTAGGAACAAAATTCTTTTTGCCCATAGATGTTAGGCACTGTATACCACTGTACAGTATACTGTGGAAGACAAATAATGACACGATACTGAACATGTAGAATAAATGCATAGTTTTATTTATTCGGGTTTATTACACAGTATACTGAGAAAAAACAAAAAGAAAAGTTTTAATGTACAGTAATGGTCAGCCCCCTAAAGAAGTACCCAGCCAGCCCCACCAAAATAATATGGCAACAAGACAGTACTCACCATAGTATTAAAATATTTTCCCCCAGATGTTAGGAACCCCCTCACTTCACCCCAACAGGGTCCGAGCATGTGCAGTACAGTACTGTACTTTAAAATAAAATTAAATATGCAATTTTACTATTACTGCACGCGCACGCACAGACTGTGTACTGTAGGTTGAACCGCGAAGGTATTAGACTTCAGAGACAACAGCTCGCAAACACCCCCATGCGTTTTTACACAGAATTGCAGTATTGCAGCCAGCGGGAATAAAATGCTTAAATTACGGGCGCGAAATAACGCAATACACTCCGGGAGAAAACGTTACTAAACCGCACATCACCGGGATATTCCGAAATTCGCGGAACTAGCCAACTTCGAATAAAGTTGGTCGCCACTGTATGTAATACGTTTACATAATGCATATATGTAAGGTAAAAAACACAATGTAATACAACACTTTATCATTACTGTGACTTACACATTGTTACTTCTTTTATTGTACTAACTGTTTACAACTATGTTAACTACAAGATATTACCCTTGCAATTCTACTTACCTGCTTAACCACATAAAACCACAAAGAACTGTTACTTCGATAACAGCAATCACAATCCTAGAAGAAAAAAGAATAAAGCATGTAAGTTCCTCTAACATCACAAAAGTGTATATGTTTGCAATTGTAAACATATATACATTATTACCTGCGATGTAGTTGTTTATTTCATTTAAACGTGTCTCAACACCACTGGCTGTCTGTTCATTTTCTCCAACAAGATGCACAGGATGTTCTTCTTCTATGAACTCTCTTATGTCAGCATCTACATTATGGCTGATTGCAATATTGTGCAAAATGCAGCATGATATAACTATGTCTGACACCTTTGTGGGCGTATATTGAAGGGCGCCACCAGAGTGGGAAAGACACCTGAATCTGCTTTTTAACACTCCAAATGTCCTCTCTATGACAGACCTTGTAGGGATGTGGGCCACATTGTATATTTGCTCTGCTGCTGTTTGTGGATTTCCCAATGGTGTTAACAGCCACGGTCTAATCCCATATCCAGAATCACCTATAGTACAGATAAATACGCGAATGTGAACACATGGCAAGCTTGTATGAAATTTGTTTAGGGCACAAAGGTCTTTCATCCACGGACGTGGTATGTGTTATTAATGTCCGATTACATATAGGTGTTCATGTAGATTTCCATTGAATCTATGAAGACATGTATTAATATATTATGTGACACTACATGTACTATGTAAAGGACACATTGTTTGTGTCGTACAGTTAATCTAGTTATGTTCATGTGACAACATTTCTCAGGGTATATCACATGTGATGCGTAAGGTTCATACTTCCTATGTCACCGACAATACACATGTATCTGTGTATCACATATTATTAAATGTAGCATACTTTAAGCCGTTAAGAACAAATATTTCTGTGTCATGTACGGCCAATCAGTAAGAGTGAGACTGTAAAAAAAAACACATTACATTCATTCCTATGCTATGAAACAAAAGAACACTTACAGGAAGATATATATATATTGGTTAAATTGTAACTAACCCAACAGCCAGCCAGTACCAAAATGACCTTCTTCAAAAGCATCAAACACAGAGGAATTCCTTAGAATAGATGTATCCCGGGAATTTTGCCACCACGTTAAAAATTTGCATCTTCGCATCACATACCACTTGTACATTCAGAGAGTGGTAGTGTTTGCGATTGCAATACACATGTTCATGTAAGGTGAGTGGAGTTAAAGCAATTTGAGTGCAATTTATTGCACCCATGACACATGGGACACCAGCTATGTTGTAGAAAGCATTTCTGACATCAAGCCACTCAGTTGGATCGGTCGAAAATTTTATATATTTGCGTCCGTGTCGAGTAAGTGCAGCTATGACCTGTGTCAGTCCCCTCGAAAAAGCCGACTGAGACACACCGCCTACTATGGCAACGGTGGTCTGAAAAGACGCTGACGCCATAAAATGCAATGCACACAGCATTTTGACAAGACCAGGGACGGCACGACCTCTGGCAATTATAAAATCAATATCTTCTCTTATATCTTCATATAAAGAGAGGATCGCAACAGAACTCAACCTATATCGCTTTTTTATTTCTTCCTCACAAAGCTGGTCCAACAGGGTCCTTTCACGATAGACACGGGGACGTGCCACCATGTCTGTCCTGTGCCCCCGCCCTCTCCTAGCATCGCCCTCTCCTAACATCTCCTCTCTCACTTCTCTACCGTCTCTCCCCTCTCTCCCTTGTCTCCCCTGTCGATCCTCTAAATATCTTATTCTTTGTCTCAAAAGTATCTCTTGTATCTCAATCTCCATATCCAATTGTAGGAAAGCCATTTCTGTCAGTTACAGTCTGCAAATATGTGACTTGGATTACATATCTGCTGTTTCGTTACAACATCTACATTATTTGTAAACATATTCTCCATTTCAATTTGACTCCATTATATACGCTACTGTGTTATGACAGTTAGCGGTTAAATCCTATGTGTATCTTCGTCTTGCAATGAACATATATTTTAGGTGTTTTTTCCGACAATGTTACTTATATATTTCAAAGCCCACAGATACAAACACACATTGGTGAAAGAGCAGATTAGAACATAAAGAACGGTACCATTGATTCCTACTCACACTTATCTGCAGGTGTTGACATTTTGTTCAAATGACAGACATGAGTGAATATTTCCTTTAATGATGGAAATGAATACCTATGGCGTACAGTCATTATGTGTGTTCATAATGCATTATTAATACATTTATGGAGCACAATTAAAGCTATACGGCTACACACTTGACAGTACAGATGTTATAAGTGTCTTGAGCTACATATATGTGTTACTTACTATTTTAGCTTTTGCTAACATGCACGCCTTCCATTTCAGTATATGAACACGTTCTACATGACATATTTTCCATTGACCATATAACGCATGCCTAGGAACTGTAAGGGAATGTTCCATTCTAAATAGACTTCTTAATTAAAACGAGGTGACAATAACATTGAAACATTATGGCATCTGTCTTTGTTGCCATTCTTTACATAGGGAACATACATTAACATGTATTTGTGTTTATGTTATGATAGGTAATTTGCATTCAAACCTGTAGCATTAAAACATTTGCTGCAAGGTCTAACCGGCACGCTGTGCGAGACATAATTTATGCCTATCTAAAATATTGCACCTACAACGTTCTCGTGCCACACATTTTACATGCAAAGAAGCACACATCCATGTACAACACAGACACCTTTGTTATACATAATAAAGATAATTTATTTGCAAGACTACATATAACGATTTGTCGATGACATGGAAGAGCTGCATAGCTTTAATGATAAAAACCAAATGACTTTCACAGTGCATTTTAGCTAATAATTTCCCGTTTCGCCTCTCCGCGGCACCTTCTTGCCTACTTTTTGTGGCGGACACTTTTGCCGTTATTCTCGCCATAGAAGGACGGCGAACTGCGGCGAGATGATAATCAGCATTGATTGAATTGAGAGCGTTTCAAAATATGGCGAGAAGTGGCGAGATCGGGCTTCTCGCCAAGCGCACGGTGGATTTTTTCAGACGCAAAGAAAATACGGCAAATTTAGGACATCTCGCCAGAATCTCGCAATTTACAGAATCGCATATGGCATAATCGCAAAAAAATGGACGAAATACGGCTTTTCGCCGTTTATTGCATAGGCCCCTATGTCGTCTCATTTTGAAGCCAGACGCCGAGGAGAACAGACCTCCTGGAAGAAGAAGAGTACCGGGGCGTGGCAGCCAAAGGTAAGAAGACCCCAGAAGAGCACAGAAGACCCCAGAAGAGCATGGAAGAACACAGATGAAGACACCGTGGACGCTTTGGATTACAAAAAAACACTTGGTTTATTTTTTTATGATTTTTTATTTTATAGGTTCCTCTTGCTGTGCGTGGATTGGTTCGAGAGCTTGGTGTTCGACGGGAGTCGGTGAGTGGGGCAGCTAATTGTAAGTTAACAAAAGAAATGTATATTTTTGTAACTTTTACAGGTTTTTTTTTTTTTTTTAAATGTGATAGTATATTTTTTTATTATCATTTCTTGCCACTGTATGTATGTATGTATGTCTAGATCGATATATACATACATGGTAAGAAATGATTTTGTTGGAAAGGCTTGTTTTACAGTATTTAAAATGTATTTTGCTATGCTGCTATGCTTTAATGTGTGCGTAATGTAATTTTTATTTAGATAGATGTAATTTTTGGTGTTGTTTGCTGTACTTTAGGTCAGGTTGAGGCTTGCTTTTTAATAGTGGATTATTTTTGGTAGTTATATTTTGTCTGATGGTAACTTTTTTTGTGAATGGTTTTGTTGAAAGTTTTAAATAGTTAATTGTGTAATTGATTTGGATGTTATTTTAATTGTTTTGGGATTTGATTAATTAATGGTAATTTATTTCTGTTTACTTGGTTGATTTAAATAGTATACATGTTTGTATGGAATTGTATATTTTTTGGAATAGTTTATTGTTAACATTGATTGGCATAGTGTACATAATGCACAGATGTTTTGCATCATGTATACACTGTAAATTCAATGTTTTGATTGGCATTTGTTAGATATTGATTGGAAGATGAGAATTATTTTATTTTGAAATAGTATTTATTTTATAGTGGCTATATAATATTGTGATTTTCATATGCAAGGTGATGTATTGATTTGGAGAAGGGGTATTTTTATTTGAGCATGTTATTGTTAACCCTTAAACATTTCTTTGTATATATTTGTTAATCATGTGTATATACATGTGTATAAATGTGATTTACAGGGCATATAATTTTGAGTACATTTATTGTACATTATGTTTTGAACTTTTAATATCACTTGCAAACAGAGCATCTATCCCTGCTCCACTGGGAGGGACTATCACTGCAACGCTCACTGTGGTGAGAGCGACAAAGCTTACCCGGAAGGTCTCTATGGTGAGAGGAGTGTCCAAACAGCAGAGAGGTGTGCGCATCCTGCTTCCGATACACGGAGTGTCTGCTGCGATCATCTGGCCCCCCCTGCATCGTTCTATTCCGGAGGTCTAGCTGGGTTCCTGCTGCTGTTGTTGGCAATTGAGATATTATCTCATACATGCGATTTTATTTGATCCGTTTGTGAGTGCATAGTTCATATTTTAATTCCAGTCCCATATAAATTTGTTAACCTACTACATTATGAGTGCGCCTGTTTTCTGTTTGTTTTTCCTATAGATATCTTCAAGGGAGTGGTGTTCCCCTCAAACAGGCTGCAAAGACTCTGGAGGACAGTGTTCTGGGACTGGTTTTTGTATCTTCTATTTTTATATTTTTTACATATATTTTTTGATCATCTTGTACCATTTTTATATTAGTTAATGGTTTTTTATTTTCATTTTCATTATATATTTTTTATAGTTGATACTTATATTTGTGTTCATGTACTCCCATACTTTTTTGGTTTACTAGTTCATCACAGTCATCATTTAATATTCCCCCCCCCTCCTATTTTTTCAGTATAGTCATCAATAGGCGCCACTTCTTGGTTTCTCCTTAATATGTGTGTGTGTGTATATATATATATATACACACACACACATATTAAGGAGAAACCAAGAAGTGGCGCCTATTGATGACTATACTGAAAAAATAGGAGGGGGGGGGAATATTAAATGATGACTGTGATGAACTAGTAAACCAAAAAAGTATGGGAGTACATGAACACAAATATAAGTATCAACTATAAATATATATATGTATGTATGTATGTATGTGTATATATATATATAGAGAGAGAGAAGAATGACCTAGGCGCAAATAAGCAGGGAGAGAATAAAAGAGAAAAACATCATAGGGCAATATATCTGAGAAATTCAGGAGTTAGATGGTAAGATATGCACTTACAATTAATTCAGCAAAAATCAGCCTTTAATCCTCAATGGGACTCAGGAACCCTGCTTCCAGCGATGATCTTTGATTTCTCTGTGCTTTTTGTGTCCTCAGGATTTATTCTCCACACGATGCTCCAGACAGCTATTTCAACACCAACATCCGTCTGCTGCCAGATGATACCTTGCAAGGGATTGATCTCACAAGGGTGGGGGGGGGGGGGAATAAGGGAAGAACGAAAATAGTATAAAACCTTTTAATAAAAAAACACCTAAAAACAATAGAAGGTATTCAATTCATATGATGTAAATTAAATATAAGCAGTCAAGAGTTTTAGCGAGTCTCAAACACTCGTGTCTGTAGAATGCCGCTCCTCTGCACTGTTTGCGTGTGCGGTTACTTCCGCATCATGTGCTCCGGTTCTCGCGAGACTCTGTCAACCAAAGTAGTTCGTCTGCTGCCTTTGCTCCGTTGCACAGGATCTATTCTCAGCACTTCTCCCACTGCTCTGTCAATGCGTTTGCCCTACGCGTTTCTCCACTTGGGCTTCGTCAGGGGCTAATATATATATATATATATATTGTGACAAACGGCTTACTCCGGGGCTTCGCCGTCTGTCCGGGACTGTTAGAACACGGTCTTTTAGGGTAGGTTAAATGACGAGGTGAAACGTGCTGTTCCTTTAAACAAGCTATGCCTGGTTTATTCAGTCCCAGGCACTGAGACTACCACAGTGCATACAAAAGATACACAAGCAAAACAAAAGCCTGCTCACCTGAGCAATAACTTAACTAAGGTTTTCCCTGACTCAGGCTGGAGTGGCTTTTCCACTTCCATTAACAAAAATAAGGAACTTTGAAGTTTTAGGAAAAAGGAGCAGAATGATTTAACCTGTTTGGGGAGAGGCTTTTCCCCTCTCTGCTTCCAGCAGCCTTCCTGCCTCCAGGCTCTTGGGGAGAGGGAAGATGAACCAGGAAATTAGTCTTAAATACCTAATTTCTAACTAGCAGGACCGGTGACAGAAATCAGGCAGCAGACAAACTCTGGTCTGGATCCCTCATCCCTCAGTTCCAGCACTTGCCAAACTGTGGGATGGAGTGCATGTATTATGAGGCTGCACTTTCCAGCCTAAACAGGATAGAAACTGTTCAGTATCCTGGGAGCCCTACATATGGAATTTATTACCATCCCCTGGTTTCTGTCACATATCCTCCCCCCAGCTCAGACCTCGAGGGATGAGCAACCATGGATATTAGGGAGTGCATCCTTGACAACCCGTCAGCATTGCCATGTTTGTGCCCTGACCTGTGTTCCACAGAAAATTTAAAGGGTTGTAGACTTAGGAACCACCTGGCCACTCTAGCATTCTTCTCTCTGTTTTGACACATCCAGGTGAGGGATGTATGATCTGTGACCAACCAGAATTTTCTCCCCAACAGATAGTATTTGAGCGTCTCTACAGCCCACTTTATTGCGAGACACTCTTTCTCGACTATGGAGTAATTTTTCTCCTGGGGATTTAATTTCCTACTTAAATAAAGGATGGGGTGCTCCTCACCTTGAGACTCCTGGGAGAGTACAGCCCCCAGCCCTACCTCAGATACGTCGGTTTGGACTAATAACTCTTTAGAGAAGTCAGGTGTGACCAACACTGGTTGGGCACGGAGAGCTTCTTTCAGACTTCTAAAGGCCTGTTCAGTTTCGGGGGACCACTTTACCATTAGCGGCCCTCTTGATTTTTTGAGGTCGGTTAGTGGGGTTGCCTTAGTTGCAAAATTGGGAATAAACCTTCTATAGTAACCAATTAATCCCAAAAAGGTCCTTACTTGTTTTTTTGTAACTGGCCTTGGCCAATTTTGTATCGCCTCTACTTTGAGTGTTTGGAGTTTGAGTAAACCTCTGCCAATAGAATACCCCAGATACTTGGCCTCCTCCAGACCAATAGTGCATTTAGCGGGGTTAGCAGTTAGTCCAGCAGACCAAACTGCGTCAAGCACAGCTTGGACCTTTGGAAGGTGGGATTGCCAATCTTCACTATGGATTACCACATCATCCAGGTAGGCGGCAGCAAACCGAGCATGTGGTTTTAAAATTTTATCCATCATTCTTTGGAATGTGGCGGGAGCTCCATGTAAGCCAAAAGGCAGCACCCTATACTGAAAGAGGCCGTCTGGGGTTGAGAAGGCTGTCTTTTCTTTTGTCCTTTCTGTGAGGGGAACCTGCCAGTACCCTTTTGTTAGGTCTAGGGTCATGAAATATCGGGCTTTGCCCAGTCTCTCTACCAGTTCATCAACCCTGGGCATAGGATAAGTATCAAATTTTTACACAGCGTTTAGTTTATGGTAGTCATTGCAAAACCTTGTTGTACCGTCTGGCTTTGGGACTAAAACTATAGGGCTGTTCCACCCACTTTGGGATTCCTCAATTACGCCTAGTTTTAGCATTTTTTTAACCTCTAAACTTATAGCTTCTCTTTTGGCCTCTGGGATTCAGTACGGTTTAAGGTTAACTCGGACCCCCGGTTCAGAGACTAGGTCATGTTCAATTACGCTAGTTCTACCTGGCTGTGTAGAGAAGACTTCTTTGTTTCTTCTCACTAAATTCTGTACCTCTCGTTTCTGATGAACGGACAGGGTTTCAGCTATGCTGACCTCTGGGTCAGTTTCTCGATTCTCTGATGGACTTGGGGGTACTAGGGTTAACAAGACCTCTCTATCTTTCCAGGGCTTAAGTAGGTTTACATGATAAATTTGCTCAGGTTTCCTCCTACCTGGCTGTCTCACCTTGTAATTTACTTCTCCCACTCTTTCCAAGACCTCATATGGCCCATGCCACTTAGCAAGGAATTTACTCTCTACGGTGGGAACCAGAACTAGCACCCTATCGCCTGGAAAAAAAATTCTGACCCTAGCACCCTTATTATACGTATTCCTCTGGGCCTCTTGAGCTTTTTCCATGTCTTCCCTCACTATACTGCACCGACACACTTTATTCGAGCAAATACCCAGTATGTACTGTATGTTGTAATAAAAGGAATAAAAACATCTGAATGGCTATTAGTCTTCTTATCTCTGTATACTAGCATATCCTTTCTATTTATCTCCCCTACTGCACCGACACACTTTATTCGAGCAAATACCCAGTATGTACCTGGCAGATACCTGGAATGCGCCGCTCCTCACCTCTGACAAGCCCCGTTGTGTTTGCCTTCCCAGCCTGGGTTCATGCCTGGCTGACGGGCGGCTGATCTGTTAAATGATAATGATTAGGATTTAATAGGCTGCAATGCTTCGCGTGTCTACCAGATGGCATAAATTCATGAATTGTAATGCAGTATATATATATATATACTGTGCAGTATTGCAGCCAGCGGGAATAAAATGCTTCAATCCCTGCCTGGAAAATAACCCAATGCACTCGGGCAGAAAACAGTCACAAACCTCAATACACCCGGGTATACCCGAATTCGTGGGACTAGCCGAGCTCGAATAAAGTGTGTCACCAGTGTAGGTAGGACTGCAGCTATGCGGTCCTGCATCTGGGCAACATGCTCTATTACACTTCTGTATGGGGTAACTTTGTGTTCCCAAGTCTCTTTGGCTATATCCAGTAAGCCCCTTGTGTGTCGGCCATACAATAGTTCAAACGGGGAGAAGCCTGTGGATGATTGGGGAACATCCCTAATGGCAAATAACAGGTATGGTAACAAACAATCCCAGTTTTTCCCATCCATATCGACCGCCCGGCGTAACATGCTTTTTAAGGTTTTATTGAATCGTTCCACTAAACCATCTGTTTGTGGATGATAGACTGAGGTTCTGAGATGCTTGATTTTTAGGAGTTTACATAACTCTTTTGTTACTTGGGACATAAATGGTGTACCCTGGTCAGTTAAGATCTCTTTAGGAATTCCGACCCGGGTAAACAGGACTATTATCTCTTTTGCTATATTTTTAGCAGAGGTGCTACGTAGGGGAATTGCCTCCGGATATCGGGTGGCATAATCTAATATTACCGATATATGCTGATGTCCCCTAGCCGACTTTATTAGGGGTCCTACTAGATCCATAGCAATCAGGTTAAATGGTACATCTATTATGGGAAGGGGTACCAATGGACTACGATACGCTTTGAACGGGGCGGTGATCTGACATTCTGGGCATGAGGAGCAATAATTTGTAATTTCTGCCAGAACCCCAGGCCAATAGAAGCTTCGGATAACCTTTTCTTTTGTCTTTTCCACCCCTAGGTGTCACCCCAATGGGTGACTATGTGCGAGGTATAATACTACATTACGGAATGTCCGTGGTACCAACAATTGTTTAGTTATAATTGATTTTCTTTTATCAACCCGATATACTAGGTCATTCTCTACCTTGAAGTAGGGGTAGGCAAGTGACCTATCTGGTTGGCCAGGAGTACTATTCTGGTCCCGTATATTCCCCCTTGCTTCCGCTAATGTGGGGCCTTCCCACTGGGCCTTCTTAAAACTCCCAGGACTGACCTCTAGGTAAGCGAAGGTCTTATCCTGTTCTGGGGTGGTAAGCGCCTGTTCAACATCTTGATTTGGGGTATTCCCTACCAAGGTGGCCATGGGAAAGGGGATTTTACAGCACTCTTCCTCTTTCCCCTTTTTTTTTGGGCCCTCGCCAACCTCCATTTCTGAAAAAGGGAAAGGATTTGTTTCTTCTGTTACTTCTTTATGGTCCGCTATTGAACTCTGGGCGCTATTCTGAGAGGAGGACCACATTTTTAGAAAATGGGGAAAGTCGGTCCCTATTAACACATCATGTGCCAATTTGGGTACTATACCCACTTTGAAATCTAAAGAACCAAACTCTGTTTCAATAAGAACATCAACAGTGGAATATTCGTGATTATCCCCATGTATACAACAAATTGCCACTCTTTATGACCTGTTTACCTGTTTTTTAAAATGGGCAACAGGTATTCGGACACTAGTGTAACCATACTCCCAGAGTCAAGTAGTGCCCGAACCCTCTTACCATTTACCTTTACAAATGCCCAGAGATGGTTACTCAAGGGGTCCTCTGGGCTATGGCCCATACATTAAGACCACAATGAATAAGGTTCAATGCTGTTGCATTGCATTGGTTCAGTATTTAGTGGGCAAACTTTCGCGGTGTGGCCCCTCTCATAACAATTTACACATTTAGGTACATAGTCTGTGTCCCACTTAGAGCCCTTTTCTGGCTCTCCATGTTGGCTGTTGCCCTTAGTATGCGAGCCACTGTTGCTGCTGCTGTGTGAAGGCAGTCATCGCTCTTCAGGCCCCCTTAACCCTGGTACCCTTTACCGTCTCTGGAAGAGTCCTGGAACCTTGGATAGTGGGGATAATCCATGACTGTCTGTTGCAGGTGCTCTTCTGCTGCATTGTACCTTTCTACAAGGGCCACCAGCTCATCTGCATTGTGGGGGTCACTCTGACTGACCCAACGGTGTAGGGCAGAGGGACGTTTCCTCAAGAACTGGTCCATGACCAACCGTTCCACGATGTGGCTTGCTGAGTTGATCTCGGGTTGTAGCCACTTCCGAGCGAGGTGGATGAGATCATACATCTGGGATCGGTGGCTTTATCCAACGTGAAGGACCATGCGTGGAACCTTTGGGCGTGAACGGCCGTGGTTACACCGAGGCGGGCGAGGATCTTAAACTTCAATTTTGCATAGACGTTAGCTTCGGCTGGCTCTAGATCAAAGTAAGTCTTCTGGGGTTCGCCGTTTAAGAAGGGTGTGATTAGACTGGCCCACTCAGCTTCTGGCCAACCCTCTCTCTGTGCCGTGCGTTGAAACATGAGAAGATAGGTTTCAACATCATCCGAGGGCCCCATCTTCTGAAGGTAGTGGCTTGCCCTGGTCATTTTCGGGACTGGGGCTGCCTCTGCCAGTGGAGTCTTAATGATAGTCTCTCTCAGGATCTCGAGTTCCTGCTGTAAGCCCTGGGCGAACCGTTGTTGCTCCTCTCTCAGCAAGCGGTTTGTCTCTTGCTGGTTTGCATTTGCGATTTGCAGAGCTGCATTCGCCTCTTGCAGGGCTGCATTTGTCTGTTGCTGGTTTGCATTCGTCTGTTGCTGGTTTGCATTAGTCTCTTGCTGGGCTATTAACAGCTGTTGCTGGGTTGCATTCACCTGTTTGCTGGGTTTCATTCGCGTCTTTCTGGGCAGCGACATTGCGTACCAGTGCACTCACCACGTCTTCCATCTTGTTTGGAGAGAATGGAGTGAGAATGGAGTGATGAAGCCACTGTACAAATGAATGGGTGAAGGGTGGATATCGGGCCAGGGTGGCTTAACCCCTTAATGACCTTTGAGGTTATTAACCGATAAGGTGATTAAGGGGTTAATTGATATCAGAATGTATTTGCAATGTATTGGCTATGTATTTTGTTGGCAACGGAGGACAGAGGGAATTTTCTGGCGAAGGGGCTTCATATTGATGAGGTTAGTAGAACATTATTTATTTTATTATGCTTGTTAATGTGTTTAATAATGGACAAATAATCTATTCCATATCTGGATAATAGTTATTTTGCCCATTACTGTACTGTATGTGTGTGGCAGGGGGGGCGGGGTCGTATTTATGTATTTAAATGTATAGGTCAGGTTAATTTTTTTTACATACAGAGTTGGTTCCTTAGGTCTGCGGGGACCTCTGAGACCCCCTGAGATCTGGGGGCACCGCGGACCCGTAGGGACCATCCGAGGGCCCCCAGACCCCCATGGGAACAACCCGAGGCCCCTCAGTCACCTTTGGGTCTGACCCAGGGCCCACCAGACACCCGCAGGCCTACCCATGGAGACCCCATTGTGGCCACGGGGAACCACTGAGATCACCTGGCGGACCATGGCGCCTGGCGGGGACCACCCGTAGGCCTCCACACCCTGTTTGAAACATTTTGCTGGGCCACTGTGGGGCTTACGGACACCCGTCAAGGCCACCGGGGACTCCCATGGGCCTGGGGTATTAACCCTGTATGTAAAATAATAAATCATGTATTTATGGGGGCACAGGGGGTGGGTTATGTATTTAATAAATATAATGATGTTTATTGTCGGGTTGTGTATATTTTTTATTGTGGGTACTGGGGGTGGGGGGACGGGGTATTGGCCCCAAGGGTATGTGGGTAGGCCTCCCTTGTGGGTAGTGGGTGAGGGTGGTTAGGCCTCACGGGGTGGGGGGGTAGTGGGGGAGGGTGTATAGGCCTCCCGAGTGGTGGGTGAGGGTGGGTTAACCCCTTAATGACTGTAGCGGTTAATGACCGCTAAGGTGATAAGAGGTTAGGGGACATTACATTGGATTTTGTTATTCTTGTTTCTGTTTTGCAGCATCGGAGGGGGCATGGACGGTGATGAAGATGAGGATGGCCTTCATCGTGGCAGCCGGACATGGGTGAGTGCTATATGTATTTATTGTATTTATTGTGCTTTATGTATTTTAAATGGGCATATTCACTATTATCCATATGTGGATAATTGTAATTTTGCACATTACTATAGTGTATTTGTTAGGGGGGGGTGTATTTATTGAAAGGTATTTATGTGTTGTTTAATATTTGTGGGGGGGCACAGAATTGGTACTGCAGGCCTGCGGGGAACACCCGAGGGCCACCGCCGGCCTATAATATCATTTCTGTGCATCCCAAAAATGTAATATATGTACTGGGGGTAAACGGGTTGTTTGTGGCACAGGGGGTGTATGTTGTTTATTGCAATGTTTATTGGGGGCAATTGTCCCCAATAAACATGCTATTATGCCTTAACCCCTTCATTGCCTTAGCGGCCCCCTGCTCACAGCTACCATAGCAGATAGCCGCAAAGGTAAGGAATTATTGTTTATTGATATGGGTGTTTTATTCATAGTGTAGCTGTGCAGAGGGTCTCCGGAGCTGAACCGCTTTGGTTTTAGGCCTGTATCTCGGGAGCAGGAGGTCCCCGGACCTGAAACCCCTGCACATGTACACTATGAATTAAAATGTATTTAAAAGATTTTTTTATGTTGCAGATGTTTGCGCTGAGAGAGTGGCAGATCTCTCTCTGCTGCAGGCTCATCTCGCCAGGGGACGGCTTATCGGCAGCTTCTCACCAGGCAGACTGTCTCGCCACGGGCTATTCGCCATGTTTGGCAATGTTGCTCTCGCTGTGATTTGCCTGGGATTCGGCCCTTTCTGCATACAGTGAGGGCAACACGCCAAAAACATGGCAAATTCAAACACCTGGCGAATGCAATTTTTCGCCGCTTAGTGCATGACCCCCTATGTGTTTGGGAAGTAGAATAGTTTCTGGAACGTCTTCCGACCTCTCCTCCAGGGAGAATTGTCTGGACATGGTGTCGGCCTTCACATTCTTAGTACCAGGGATGTAGGATAGGGTATAGTTGAATCTAGAAAAGAAGAGTGCCGAACAAGCTGGCGAGACCCCAGGCAACGTGCACTCTCAATGTTAAGGAGATTTTTATGGTCGGTCAGGATTGATATTGGCTCTCGAGATCCCTCCAGGAGATGCCTCCATTCCTGTAAGGCCATCTTGATATCCAGCAGTTCTCTATTGCCCACGTCATAGTTCCTCTCCGCAGACAAAATTGTTTTTGAGAAAAAGCCGCACGGGTGTAATTCATCTTGTAGGGAACACCTCTGAGAAAGCACTGCACCTGCTCCACAATCTGAGGCATCAACTTCCAAAGTGAATGCCAGGCTGGTGTCTGGCTGACAGAGGATGAGAGCAGAGACAAATGCTTGTTTTAAGGTTTCGAAGGCCGAGACTCCCTCAGGAGGCCATGCTGAGGGGTAGACCCCTTTCTTGGTAAGGATGGTGATAGGAGCTATCGTGGTGGAAAAGTCACGGATACATTTCCGATAAAAATTAGAAAAGCCCAGGAAGCATTGGATAGCTTTAAGAGAATTAGGTTGAGGCTAATCTAGTATGGCTTTAAGCTTCTCGGGATCCCTAGAGAAACCGCTGTCGGAGATTATGTATCCTAAGAAGGAGGTGGAGGATTGATGAAAAAGGCACTTTTCCAGTTTAGCATAAAGGTGATTGACCCGAAGACGAGAAAAGAACGAGCCTGGTGTGCAGAATATGATCTTGTAGATTCTTAGAGAAGATAAGGATGTCATTCAGATAAATAATAACAAAAGAATTAAGGATATCACGAAATACTTCATTTATGAAGTCCTGAAACACTGCCGGGGCGTTACAGAAGCCGAAAGGCATTACTAGATACTCGTAATGGCCGCTGCGAATGTTGAAGGCGGTCTTCCATTCGTCGCCCTCCCGGATGCGAATGAAATTGAATGCCCCTCTGAGATCTAGTTTAGTGAATACCTTAGCCTCCTGGAGCCTATCGAACAGTTCGGAAATGAGGGAAGAGGGTAACAATTCTTGATCGTGATACGATTGAGACCCCGGTAGTCAATGCATGGTCTGAGAGTCCCATCTTTCTTCTTGACAAAGAAGAAAATAGCTCCAGCGGGTGAGGAAGATTTGCAGATGAACCCCTTCTTGAGGTTCTCTTGGATATATTCATCCATAGCTTTGGTCTCTGGTAGGAATAGCGGATAGGACTTAGATTTGGGAAGCATAGTGCCTGGAACAAGATCAATCTGGCAATCTATGAGGGGGTAGGACTTCGGAGTGTGTCTTGCTAAATACATCCACAAAATCAGAGTAAGCCTTCGGCAAGCCGGACTTAGTGGAAGAAGAGGCCTCAATACCTGCGAGCAGCGTGGAGGTGATGATAACAGGCGTAAGAAGTGTGTCCACCCTTGACCTCCACTGAATCGGCGTACGAGACCTCCAATCAATGTGGGGATTGTGCTACTGTAGTCAAGGCAGACCAAGGGTGACCTGAGATCCAGGGGAGTGGATGACGTCGAAAGTGAGGGTTCCCGTATGCGTGTCCGTAGAGGATAGGGTGAAAGGAAGAGTCTCTAGAGAGATGAATGCAGGGTGCAAGGGACGGCCATCAATACCTTCTAATCCGATGGGGACCTTCTTACTGGTGAGCGGTATGTTATTACGGGTGGCAAAGTCTTTGTCCACAAAGTTTCTGCCTGCCCCAGAATCGATGAAGGTGGCCGTAGATACCAGGAAGTTTGGACCTTTAAGGGAAATGGGAATCATGAGCTTCTGGGGAAGCTCTTCTTTGGGGAGAGGGCGAGGAGAGATAGAACCCAGGGAGAGCCCTTCATTCTTTACTGGGCATGCTCGTTTCCGGCAGTAGTCCCTTGCAGAGGTGCGGGTCTGTTGAGTGCCAATCTGCATTGGTTCGGGAGGTTCCAGGGCTGGTAATTGAAGTGGAAGAGTTCTTGGGAACAGAGGAGGATGGGAAAAGGGGTAACAAGCGGCATGAACCAAGGCCGTTGACGTTCAGAGTGTCGTTCCTGGAGGCGCTGATCCACATGAATAGCTTTGGCGATAAGTTCCTCCAATACTCCAGGCCTGGGCTGAATGGCAATTCGTCCTTCACAGGATCTGCCAGTCCCTGCCAGAAGACGGCGACGAGTGCTTCCTGGTTCCAGCGCCTCTCTGCCGCTATGGTCCGGAATTCCAGTGCGTATCTGGCTACGGACCTGCGACCCTGTGACATATGAAGAAGGGAAGAAGTCGCGGTGTCGGGGCGAGTGGGGTTGTCAAACACTTGCTGGAACTTCTGCCTAAAGTGGGGGTAATCCTGAGTCAATTCAGGATGTAGCTCCCAGATTGGGGAGGCCCAGGCCAAAGCATCCCCAGTCAACAGTGAGCACACATAGGCTACCTTTTAGCGTCCAGTAGAGAATTGAGTGGGGTCCATCTCAAACTGTATCTCGCATTCATTTAAGAATCCTCAGTAAGCCTGGGGGTCTCCAGCATAATGCTTGGGAGTGGGAATCCTGGGCTCCGGAGCTGTAGCCCTGCCTGGGTCAGACAGTCCCAGAGGAGGTATCCTAGGCAGATGTTCCTGGAGCGGAAGGTCTGCCAACTGTTGGAATAAGGCAGTTATTTGGTTTGACAGTTTGGTTCTGTTGAATAAGGGCCATCATTATTTGGCTTAATTCAGTCTGGTCTGCGTTTGTTGGGCTCTGCATAATGTTACACTTGTGCTGCCCGCAGACCAGACCCGTCCCCTGTACTGAGGTGGGACGTATATAAACACGCACCCGCAGCAGAGAGAGCGTGTCCGGAGTGTGGTGGTAGCGTATGTGGCCAGGGGTCGAAGGTAAAGTAAGGAATGTACTTGCCGGATCCGGGGTAGCAGGAGTGCCATAGAGAGTACCGTAGCCGAGGATCGAGGATAGGAGAGGTCCGGGAGGTTGTGTTGCTAAAGCTTAGTCTGAGGTTCTTAGAGGTCAATGTAATCAGGAGGAAGCCGGAATCGAGAGCCAGAGAGATTAATCAGCCAAGCCAGGTCAGAACCTGAAGAGAATGCAAAGGGAGAGCATGGCACAGAATCCACAACTGCTAGTGAAGAGACTATGCAGAGCAATGAGCCAAAGGGAGGACTGGGGTTATAAAGGTAGGTAGTCCAATAGAGGTAAGGGGCAGAGCAGGGGTGTGCCATGGAGCACTTAGTGATTGGCTGGCAGTGTGTTTGATCGTGGATAGCAGCTGTTCCGGTGAGCGTAACCAGCGCGGATGCCGGGGGGCGGAGCCAGAGACAGAGTGGAGAGAATCAATTATAGCCAGGGACGCGCGCTCTGTAAGAGTAAGTTGCGCGCATCCCGGAAAGATGGCGGCCACCTGCTTGTGTACCAGGAGCGGGTGAGCGGCACCGCAGTGAGGATACCGCTGAAGGGGGGATGCGACGGCGGCTGCGGGTCCCGCGGGAGGTAAGGGGGGGGTCATGTCGGGGCAGACGTGGCCCCCGATTCCTTACACATCAGACCACAACAGCCTCTTTAGGTTATATGATCTCTGATACTGGCATTGCCATGAATCCAGCCAAGGTAAAAGCGGTCCTTGATTGGCCTCGCTCCATGACTCTGAAAGCCGTACAACGCTTCCGAGGCTTCGCCAACTACTACCGAAGATTCAACAAGAACTTCTCGTCCGTAATAGTGCCCATTACGGCCTTGACACAGACAGGTGCTGATCCTGTCTTATTGTCTCCTAATGCTATTCAAGAATTCGAGAGACTAAAAATAGCCTTCATTTCAGCCCCGGTCCTTGGGCACCCGGATCCAGGTTTACCCTTCACTCTTGAAGTGGATGTATTTGACGTCGGGCCAAGCAGTATTCTCCCAGAGGAAGACACCTCAGGCCAAACTTCACCCGTGCGCTTTCTTCTCTAAGAAATTTTCTTCTGCCGAACAAAACTATGATGTAGGAAATCAGGAACTCCTGGCCATCAAAATGGCTTTAGAGGAATGGAGGCATCTGCTCGAGGGCACTGAAAATCCAGTCACCATATTTACGGATCACAAACATCTCCTATACATTAAAGGTGCTCATCGGTCGGGGTCACGACAAGCACGACGGTCACTTTTTTTTTCCGGTTTAATTTTATTATTTCGTATCTACCAGGCTCAAAGAACATGAAGGTAGATGCCATCTCCCATTAATTCCTGGTGGAAGACAAGGCTGAAGACTGAGAGGAGACTATACTTTCCAATCATGAATAATCTCCTCTAATACCTTTTATTCTTTGGAGAACATCGCTCAAGGTCAGTCTGATATTCCTAAGGGTCTCGAAGTCCCAGAAGGACGTCTTTTCACCACACCTGCATATCGTAGGAAGGTTCTGGAATGGGGTCATTCGTCCAAGAGCTCCAGACACCCAGGAACTAGGAGAACTACCGACTTGCTGGACAGACCTTATGGTAGCCAGGAATGCGGAAGGAGATTAAGGAATTTGTCACTGCGTGTACTACATAAGTATCAGACCCACAGGGTTGCTCCAGCCTGCTCTAGCCTCTTCTGATTCTAGATCGTACATGCCCTACTTATCCATGGATTTCAATGTGGAATTACATATCCAAAAGTATTAATACCATCCTGGTAGTGGTTGACCGATTCTCCAAGCAAGCCCATTTCATTCCCCATAAGGGACTGCCTAATGCCTCAAATTATCAGAGGGATTCATCAAATACATTTTTTCATCTCCATGGGGTACCCCAAGTTATTGTCTCAGATCGGGGGTCCCAATTTATCTCTAGAATTTTGGCGGGCCTTTTGCGAACAATTAGGGATCTCTCTCCACTTCTTTTCCGGTCTGGTCAGACAGAACAGACTAATCAATCACTAGAACAATTTATCCGATGCTTTATTTCAGATACCCAGGACAACTGGACAGATCTTTTGCCTTGGGCCAAGTTCTCTCACAACAACTTATGTAGTGGGTTAACAATGGACTCACCGTTCTTTATCAATTATGGGTTTCACCCTTCAGCTCTTCCCACTACAGGACCCATATCCATGATACCAGCAGCTGACAGCAGGATCCTGCAACTAATGAACTCATGGGAAAAAATTCAAGAGAATCTCAAGAAAGAAGGATACATGCAGAAAAAACAGGCAGATCGGGAATGATGGAAAACTCCAGCATACAAACCAAGGGAAAAGGTAAGGCTGTCCACCAAAAACATTTGTCTCAAAGTACCCACAGTGAAATTGGCACCTAGATATATTGGCCCATTTACCATCATTGAGAAAATCAATCCAGTGGCCTATCGGTTACGGTTACCAGTTTCCATGCGAATCCATCTGTCTTCCACACTTCTCTCCCTTAGCCAGTTGTACAGGACTCCCTGTCTCCTGCTCCGGTGTCACCTCCTGAACCCCTCCTTGTAGAGGGACAACAAGAGTTTGAAGTACAGGCAGTTCTGGATTCCAGGATAACTAGGGGAAGTCTCCAGTATCTGGTCCATTGGAGGGGTTTTGGGCCCGAAGAGCGATTTTGGATTCCCAGGGACCAATTACATGCTCCCCGGCTTGTTCAGGCCTTCCATTTGAAACCATCGAACCGTCAAACCCTCCCTGAGATGCCCGGAGGTCGCTCCTGAAGCGGTGGGAGTACTGTGAGGATCGGCGACTTCTCCAAACCTCGACTGCGGCTTGCATCTGGACCTCTACCTTCTCTTCCCCTGGACCACGGCTACCATCTACAACCATCAGACTTCTCCAACCCCTGACCATGGCAAGTATCATGACTATTCTCACTTCTCCTACCCTGACCTGGCTATACTTCTTTCACACTGCACTCCGGATGTGCTCTCGCGGTGGGAGGTCAGTGTACACTAACGTCCCCACCTCAGCCTCGCAGTCCCGTCCTGTTTGTGGTGAGCACCCATTATATAAACTTAAATATCTCCTCTCAAAGGGGCTGAATCTTAGGACAGTCTAGCCAGATTTGGGACAAGGATCCTTTCTGTCCACAACCTCCAAAATAATGGAGACATATCTAGATCAATTAAATTTAATTTAGTCTGGGTTTGTACCATCTATGAAAAAAAGGGGGAAGGGTCCTCAGGCGCGTTGTTCTGCTTGTGGCTCCAGGGCGTATAAAACGTAGGAAATAAAAAAGAGAGAGGGGGACCACAGTGAGAAAACAATACAGTAAACATATATATCTCACTTCTTCATTCAGGGGGGTAGACAGTGAACATTCAATTTGGGAGGAGACACACACATCAGGTGTCTAATCTTGATTAGATGACTTCTCCTCTATATGGGGTGGGATGGGTTGAGGGTGAGGGGATGCCTCCTGGTATCTTCCTCAGGGAAACAGGAAAAAGGGAAAAATAGTGTAATACAATTTATTAACATATAAAACAAAAGAGATTAAAAACTCACAAGCGGCCAAATACTATTGGCATAGGGAGGAGATGTAGCCAGACTCCACAGAGCGTCCCTTTCAGAGATGGGGTGTCTTGTGTTGTCTCGTTCCCAGCTGGCAGATTCTTCCTGTCCGTGCGTGGAGTTCAGCTGGCCGCAGAAAAGATATCCAGACGCCCGTGCACAGGCTGGGTCTTTCTCCGTCTGCCTTTCCTCTCCGCACACACGTTGCACAGCCCCTGTTCCGTTGCGCATGCGCAACCGGCGAGAAGCTGGCCCAAAAAGCTGGAAAGTCAAACTTCTCACTACGGTGGCCTGTGGTAACCAAAAACCATCAGACGCGTTTCGCTATTGCTTCCTCAGTGACGTAGACATGTCCGGGGTAGTGGCAGTCTTTTATACCTTCTGAAGTCGTCATTAACTGTGGGTGTGCTGGTTATTGACAGGCCGCCTTATCTGAGTCGCTACACTCAGCAGGACCTGTCTCATCCAGGCTTGAAACCATAAATGCATCTTGGGCAATATATATAAAATATAAATTAAACACTTCAATTTCAACAACTTAAAACTTTACAGACAAGTGGCATACTTAAAAGCTGCAAGCCCTCTGCATAGGGTTAATTTTTCTGCAGATAAAATTGGGCGTTTTGAGAGAGGCTTGTATATTCGCAAGAACTTAGTCAGAAATTCTATATTTAAGATTTGCTTTAAAATTTAAATGGTTACTTCTATGAAAATGGTCTTTTAAAATATTGAATTTGTGGATTTTAGAAGAAGATGGCTAATAGCTGTTACTGTTAAAATAAGACATATCTTGTTTATTGATTTGGGTGAGTATAGTATTCATCGTAAGATGAAATAGAAATTTGTTGGCTGATATCTAATCTTTAGAGCCCAAAGCTTTTGAGAATGCCATCTGTTTACACACATCCAGAGGGATAATTACATAAAAACAGGAAAAATGAGTTCAAGACCCTGTTTCACAAACACTGTAGAGTTATAAAAGATGATTTGCATATACATATGCTAATTTGATATCTATTCTTACATTCTGTTAAATTAATAACCTGCTGATACATTTCTACATAAATAAAGGGGGTTATTAGCTTAAGTGGGGAATTTAGTAGCATCATTGTAGTTAAGGGAGAAAGGCAGTCACCTCCATTTCTAAATTTAGCCCTTTTGGTGCCAGGGTTTGGAGAGTGAAAATCCAAAAGGATTCTCTCTTATTGATCTTTTTAATATAGTTTCCTCCCCTCCAGTCTGATTTTACTTGTTCAATGCCAATTTTTTTTAAGCAAGATGGGTTTTGGTTATGCTTAGTTTTATAGTGGTTTGAGACACTATGGGTCTCTAAACCATTACTTATGTTTCTTATATGTTCTCCCACTCTTGTTTTCAGTTTACGTATTGTCCTACCTACATACTGTAGGTTGCACCCACACTGTAGTACATATATCCCACCTTTACTGTCACAAGTAATGTGTGATTTTATTTCGTAATCTATGTTAGATATAGTGCAGTTGAAGGAAGTGGTTTTGCTACTAGTTGATGTATTATTCCTTCAAGCCTTACAATTTAGACATTTTTTAAAGCCCTTGGATAATTGATCTAACCAGCAGCTTGTATTCTTGGGAGGCAGAAAACTTGGTACTAATTTTTGCTTAATGTTTGGGGCTTTTGAATAAATGACAGCGGGTTTGTCCCCAATTACTTCTTTTAAAAAATCATCTTGTCTTAAAATATGCCAGTGTTTTTTTAAAATCCCTTCTATTTGTCTTGAGTTGGTACTGTATGCGTGACCGCGCGTCTATGACGCGCGGCACGCCGAGGGGCGGCCACTAGCAAGCCGGGAGATTTCCCGGCTTGCGGTACCAACCACACTTCAATAAAGTGTGTCGGTACTGTATGTTGTAATAAAAGGAATAAAAACATCTGAATGGCTATTAGTCTTCTTATCTCTGTATACTAGCATATCCTTTCTATTTATCTCCCCTACTGTACCTTTTGTATTGCATTGTCAATTGTTTGTGGTTTGTATTCTTTCTCTAAGAACTTTTCCTTCATTGGTATTATTGTTTTTCATAGTCGCTCTGTTTTGTGCAGTTGCGCTTCAGGCGTCTAAATTCACCGTAGGGAACGTTTTCCAGCCAATTCTTCTTATGACAGCTATTCGCCTTGATAAAATTGTTGCAATTAACTGTTTTAAAATGTGTTCTAGTGTTAATCACTCCTAGTTCGATAAAAATTTCTAAATCTAAAAATATCACCTCCGATATGCTTGTGTTATAAGTAAAATTGACACTTCTCTATTTTCCCTAAATTTGTACCATCTATGAAGGAATTTATAGGAATTTTATTTTATTAAAATACAGGTGGAGACTTTGGCTACTGCTTCCCATACAGTATGTTTTGCCAATCCTCCCAAACAAGTTCTTCACCCAGTTCCTTCTCCTAGGCCAACAGGGACATATATTAGGGACAAAACATATCATATCATATATTAGGG
Source organism: Ascaphus truei (assembly GCA_036426205.1). Lineage (NCBI taxonomy): Eukaryota > Metazoa > Chordata > Amphibia > Anura > Ascaphidae > Ascaphus > Ascaphus truei. The sequence continues at coordinate 52,092 of WSYH01000147.1, read as the reverse complement.
ACATATATCTTTTTCTTGGGAACCCAATGTAGCAAGATAATAATATAAAGACGCCGATGAGCCAGTGATAAAAAAGCCTGGCTCCCGATAACCTGGCGATACGCCGTCCCCTGCCGATATGTGTTTGCAGCAGAGAGAGATTTGCCACTCTCTCTGCGCAAACATCGGCAAGATAAAAATATATCAAAATATCAAAAAATATATCAAAACAATTTTTACTCATAGTGTACATGAGAAACAGGCCCCTTTATGAGGTGCCGGTATCCCTCTGCATTTAAATGCCCCGATCACGTGACCGCAGAATGTAAACAAAGCAGAGGGATACCGGCACCCCATAAAGGGGCCTGTATCTCGGGATGCCGGGGGTCCCCGGACCTAAAACCAAAGCGGTTTAGCTCCGGAGACCCTCTGCACATCTACACTATGAGTAAAACACACATATAAATAAACAATCATTCCTTACCTTAGAGGCTATCCGCTATGGTAATTAAGGAGCATTAATGTATTTTTATTAATAGTGTGCGGGAGCAGGGGCTCCCCTGAGCTGAACCGCATTGATTTGTGCCTCAGGGACCCCCTGCTTCCCATGTTACAGGCCCCGGTATGGGGCATCGGGTGCCACTGTCGCCACCATCTTTATAGAGCCCACGTCGCGTCTTGGACGCTATAAAGATGGCGGTGACATTGGCCTCCGATGCCCCATATTGGGGCCTGTAACTCGGGAAGCAGGGGGTCCCTGAGCCACAAATCAATGTGGTTCAGCTCAGGGGACCCCCTGCTGCCGCACAATATTATTAAAATTCATTAATGCTGCTTCATTACAATAGCGGATAGCCGCTAAGGCAATGAAGGGGTTAAGGCATAATAGCATGTTTATTGGGGACAATTGCCCACAATAAACAATGCAATAAACAACATACACCACCTGTGCCCCCAACAACCCCTATACCCCCATTACATATATCACATTTTTGGGATGCACAGCAATGATACTATAGACCGGTGGGGGCCCTTGGGTGTTACTCGCAGGCCTGCATTATCAATTCAGTGCACCCCAAAAAAATTACAACACATAAATACACCACCCTTAAAACATACAGTATAGTAATGTGCAAAATTACTATTATCCACATATGGATAATAGTGCATTTGCCCATTATAAATACATAAAGAACAATAAATACATATAGCACTCACCCATGTCCGGCTGCCACGATGAAGGCCATCCTCATCTTCATCACCGTCCATGCCCCCTCCGATGCTGCAAAACATAAACAAGAATAAAAACAGCCAATGTAATGTCCCATAACCCCTTAATCACCATAGCGGTTATTAACCGCTACAGTCATTAAGTGGTTAACCCACCCTCACCCACCACTCGTGAGGCCTACATACACTCCCCCACTACCCCCCCACCCATGAGGCCTAACCACCCTCACCCAATACCCAGATGGGAGGCCTACCCACATACCCTTATGGCCAATACCCCCTCCCCCCACACCCAGTACCCACAATAAAAACAATACACAGCCCCACAATAAACATCATTATATTTATTAAATACACAACCCACCCTCTGTGCCCTCCCATAAATACATGAGTCCCCGATGTGCCTGACGGGTCACCTCACAGACCTACAGTAGCCCAGCACTATTTTTCAAACAGGTCTGGAGGCCTGTTGGTGGTTCCCACCAGGCGCCATGGTCCACCAGGTGGTTTCCATGGGTCACCGTGGGCCACAATGGGGTCTCCACGGTAGTCCCGCGGATGTCTGGGGGCCCCCGGGTCAGACCCACAGGGGTCTGAAGGGCCTCGGGTGGATCCCACGGGGGTCTGGGGACCCATGGGTGGTCCCTACGGGTCTGCAGTGCCCCCACAGATGTGGGGCCACCGGTTCTTCTCCGCAGGTGTCCCCCATGGACCCGGCAGCCTGGTACCCATGAGAAGCCCGAGGATACCGCAGGTGGTCTCCAGAGGTCCCCCGCAGAACAAAAGGAACAAACCCTGTATGTAAAAAAAATAAACATGTCCTATACATTAAATACATATTCCCCCCCCCCCCACAACACAAACAGTACAATAATGTGCCAAATAACTATTATCCTGATAGGGATAATAGAGTATTTGCCAATTATTAAACACATTAACTAGCATAATAAAATAACTAAAGTTCTACTCACCTCATCAATAAGAAGCCCCCTCCCCAGCAGAATTCTTGTCCGCCGTTGCCAACAAAATACATAACCAATACATTGCAATTACATTCAGATATCAATTAACCCCTTAATCATCTTATTGGATAATAACCGCAAAGATAATTAAGGGGTTAAGCCACCTTGGCCCGAAACCCACCCATCACCCTTTCATTTGTACAGTGTCTTCATCATGCAACTATATATATATACACACACACATATATATATATATATATATATATATATATATATATATACAACAAAAAGCAGCAGCCAGCACTCCAAGCAACAAATGTAAAGTCAAGGTGCATGCTCCATAGAAATCAATATAGAAACCCTGTCTTCCCATAAGAAAAGGCACAAAAGCAGCAACACTCAGATAAAGCAAAAAGACATGTATTAGCAGTTACAAAACAGCACACTATAAACCCAACGTTTCGGTCCTAGGCAGGACCTTCCTCAGGGGGGTGCTACCAGACAATGACACCCAGAGAACATATATACCCCATAGTTCACCATGTGAGGACAATTAGAGGCAGCTAATTGTACAATCCTGGAGCTCCACGAGTGCAATCAGTGTATGAGGTAGTACGGCGGCCATCTTGGAAATCAGGAGACAGAGCAATGTATGCTATCTCACATGGGCAGATGAGTACAGGCTCCCCCGGTGGACAAAAAAATCCTAGCGTCCAATGTTGCTAGGAAACGCATGTGTGGCGTCATAAAGTCCTGGGAAGTCAGCTCAAAGTAAAGTTGCGCATGTGCAAGGCTCTGTGACAGCACCAGAGTGTCACGCCGATCTGGTACCCCATTCAGTGTCAATTGCATCAGTGTGGCAGCTCCCTAAAGAAAATGACAGTGAAGGAACAAGTGAATCAACACATAAGGGGAATAAAAACAATTTCCAGAGTTGAGGGTGACTGTTTAGATGGCAAGGGGAGGGAGGGCAAGGGGAGGGAAGGATAACAAGGGAAAGGAGGAGGTAGAGCAAAAACATGCATATAAATTAGGCAATTGTAAATGGCATACTGGTTAAATATTAATATTCAGTACTGCACCATTGGGGAACAATAATGCAAAGTCCCGGCAATGGAAACCTAATTATGAGCTTCTATGCATTAATGAAGAGAAAAGGACACAGAACAATAATTCAAAAGATGCAATCACAAAAAACATCCTAATTTTGAAATCTTCATTTAGTCCTCGCGGAGCCATTGTGTTCAGTTCAAAAATCATGCGAGTTTCAAGTTGTAACAGCAATTTGCCCCTGTCTCCTCCACGGGGGCCAGCATGTGCTTGCATGATGGGCATGCATCGTAGCGTTGCCAAGCTATGCTTGTGATCTTTAAAATGTCTTGCTACCGGTTGCAGTTTGAGATCCTCATTATTCGTACTGTCAAGTAATGCCTTCCTGATGGAGGAGCGGTGCAAGCTCATACGCTCCTTCAACATACGTGTGGTTTTACCAATATAATACAGGTCACATGGACACCGGATGATGTATTCTCAATAAATGTTCATTGGATCTGATAATATTGGTCATTGAACAATCTACTAAAGAATTGAACCGCATTAGAGCTGAGATTGCCACCATTAAAACAAAAAATGATCGTGCCCTGACCGCTGACAAAGAGGTTAATTGGACTGACAAACTACAAGTAGCAGTCGACGCCTATAGAGAAAGCCTCATCACATACAAACGTGAGAAACTGAAACAAGTTACCACAGACTATAAGGAACGGCACGACTATAATTGGTTGTTGGGCATCAGTGAGACGATTCCAGGGAGACCAGGCCAAAGACGGAAGAACACAAGGGGAAGACGCGCAGGCACCACGGGGAGTGCGTACAACACTAGTGATACTGATCGCTCGGACAACCAAGATACTGCTCGCACGGATCCTTTTTTAGGACAAGGGGGTGTAATACATCAGAAACCCCCACCCCACGACCCAGACGCTGGCGAAAGACCCGCAGGGGCGGCGGCCGCAGCAACAAGATTTCTTCCAAGGCAATCAAAGGACAGAGGGTCCAGAAGGCCAAGAAGTGAAGGACGTAGTGTATAACATCTCATCCTACATGTTAACACCATCGGAAAAGAGTGTCCTTGAAAAGGGCTTATCATTTGTGCCAACACATACACTGGACCCATTTGACTGGGAGGTAGATCTATACAGGCTCAATAGACGCCTTCGCTTGAAGGACTTCTTCTGCAGATATCAGCGAGACGACTCTACGCTTAATGAAGAAAATCGGACAACACAACCTTTCAAACAGGTGAGCTCTTTTGACCCCCAGGTTCATAATCCCAACATCATGACATTCATTAGTCTGGTGGAAGCGGATACCAGGGATGCTGTTAAAAATAAAAAAAGAAGCTTTTTTAACCTCACCAAAGAGGAGCACCTTGCAATCAAGTCACTTAAGGATAATACAGCAATCATTATCAAGTCAGCGGACAAAGGGGGGGGCATAGTTGTGATGGACTATGAACAATATAGAGCAGAGAAATTAATGCGGCAACTTAATGTATGCTTGCATTACAAAGCACTGAAAGGTGATCCACCCACATTTATAAAAAAGAGATTGATACCATTATACAACTTGGCATTAACAATAGGTGGATATCGGAGGAAACAGGGAAATTCTTAACACCGGAATTCCCGTCACTCCAGTGATAACATTTTACCCAAGTGCATAAATCTTTGACCTCTCCACCAGGGAGACCATCATTGCGGCGATGGGCTGCCCTATGTCACCCCCTCTCTCAGTATATTGACTTTATCTACAGCCGATTGTGGTCAGTACGCCAGCTATATAAAAGACAACACTGATTATCAATAAATTGGACGCCTTGGATTTTGACCTTACTAAACTGCCTCCTGGTCAAATTGGACGTTTCGAGCCTTTATACGAATATGGGCATGCTGAGGGTATGGAAGCAGTAAAGGATCATCTAGACAAATTCATTGCTATACTGGTCCGCCAATAGAATTTTTAATCTGCTTATAGACATTGTGCTCCATAAGAATTTTTTCAAATTCGAGAAAAAAATCTTTCTACAATGTATGGGCACAGCGATGGGGTCTAACATGGCCCATCGTATGCCAATCTGTTTATGTCCCAATATGAACACAACCCATATCCTGTATGATTCCCCATATGCTAATAATACAGGACATATATGAGATATATTGACGATCTGTTCCTGATATGGGATGGCTCGAAGCAGACCTGTTGCAATTTTTGGAATACTGAATTCTATTTCCGTTCAAACATAAGATTACACCCTCAACTACAGCAATGAGCAGATCGTTTTTCTTGACACTGTTGTGGTACAAGGACCTACCGGCTGCTGACGAAGACATCATAAAGCACGGACAGAAATAGCCTACTTCTGGCCAGTATCACCACCTGATGCTCTGAAGAAGGGGTTGCCTGTATTCTCATTTCTTAGGGTCTTGAGGATCACCAGTAGGAGTGACGAGTGTGAGGAAGCGCTACAGTGTATGACACACAGGTTCCTTGCAGAGGTTATAACCACAAAGAGGTCAAGAGGGCTTAGCCAAGGCAAGAAGTTTCCCGTGATCAACTCCTCAAACCAACCCTCCAAACCAGCACTTCAGATCGTTTTGGGATTAATACCACTTTTAGTACTTCATCATGTACTATTCGTAGAAGTATCACGAAACACTGGCACATCTTGGAAAACGACAAAAGAATTGGGAAAACCTTCACCAAACCACCATTATTCTGTTACGCAGGGGCCGAAACAAGGTGACCTATTGACACAGGCAGATCTGGTATCCAAGTATGCCAGCCCTACGAATTGGCTCTCCAAAACTCCCGGTGTGTACACAAATGTCAGGCTGTTAAAACTGTCAACACATGATATTTGTAGGGGAAAAGCTTTGTCCATCCACACAGTGGAAAAGCCATTAAAATAAAGGATTACATGAACTGTGAGAGTAAATTCGTTGTATACATCATCCGGTGTCCATGTGACCTGTATTATATTGGTAAAACCACACGTATGTTGAAGGAGCGTATGAGCTTGCACCGCTCCTCCATCAGGAAGGCATTGTAAGGAATCCGCTCCACGGTTTACTGGTTACCTTACCTTGCAGACCGGTGCAGTTCTGGAACAGCTTTCCTGAGGTTTGCTGCAGTCTGGATTCACTCAAAGCATTACACACTCCCTCTGGTATCTACTGCAGCTGTGCAGCCTTTCATTGCAAACTATACTTGCATTCACTCATTAGGGGCAGGACCTTCACACCCCCGCCGGGGATTGGCCCGCTGGCCTTTAAGTATTGCTTGCCCATAATGCTCCTTGCCGAGCATAGTCCTTACTGGATGTCAACTGTTTTGCCACAAGCTCTCGCTTGTTCCCCTTTGCTGATACCAGGTCACGCCCTGCGTCCTTCAGCTTCCTTCAAGCCGTTTGTTCTCCAATGCTGATTCCAGGTTACGTCCTGCATCCTTCAGCTCCCTTCAAGCCGCTTGTTCCCCTGTGCTGAAGCAGAGGTTCGTTCCTGCGTCCTTCAGCCTCCTGGATTCCTGCACTAAGTAGTGGTTTCGTCCCTACGTTCTGCAGTCTCCTGGATTCCTGCACTGAAGCGGAGGTTTCCCTGTATCTACAGCTTCCTGGTTCCTGGGGCCTACTCTTTCCCTAATATAGAGAGGCCGTGTCCTGGTTCCTGCGCTGAAACAGTGGATTCCCTTGCCCGCTCAGGACTTTTGCGCTGTAGCACTGGTGCACCCGTGCAGCAAGACGGTGTGCTATTCTGGTCTGCCTACCATCTCCTGTGACCAGCACCATGGGCCATGGTCGTCGCTCGCGCAAAGGCCAACCCCGCGCTCCTAAGCTGAAGCGGGTTTCTCCTATCTCCTTATTGCCGAACTCTTGCATGGACAATGTTTATCCTGACGTCTCCTGTTCTGACCCTGGCTTGTACAACGACGACGCTGTCTTCTCCAATCCTGATCCTGCGACATATGACTACGAACTGCGCAATCCGGATCAGCCTGCGCGGTCTCAGGTCGGTGCTTTTACAACCCCACCTCAGCCTCGCGGTCCGACCCTGGTTTGTGGCGAGCAGAACCCTGACAGGCATTACTTGACAGTACGAATAATGAGGATCTCAAACTGCAACCGGTAGCGAGACATTTTAAAGATCACAAGCATAGCTTGGCAACGCTACGATGCATCATGCCCATCATGCAAGCACATGCTGGCCCCCGTGGAGGAGAAGGGGCAAATTGCTTTACAACCTTGAAACTCGCATGATTTTGAACTGACACCAATGGCTCCGCGAGGACTAAATGAAGATTTCAAATTAGGATGTTTTGTGATTGCATCTTTTGAATTATTGTTCTGTGTCCTTTTCTCTTCATTAATGCCTAGAAGCTCATAATTAGGTTTCCATGGCGGGACTTTGCATTATGTTCCCCAATGGTGCAGTACTGAATTAATATTTAACCAGTATGCCATTTAACAATTGCCTAATTTATATGCATGTTTTGTCTACCTCTCCTTTCCCGAGAGACCCGGAGATGACGACATTTTTCGCTCGCCACGAACCCCCCCGCACGACGGAGACATAACGAGTGCGACCCCGCCGAGAGATCCTCTTATCGAGTAGAACTGAGAGGAGAGAGTGACTCCAGCAAACGATGCAGACGAGGATGATGGGAGATTTTTTCCGATTCTCCCTCGAGAGAGACGCGGGAGCGCAGCTGGCACGAGAGAAGAGGGTAGAGAGAGAAGCCCGGGCCGATCTGATACCGGAGCGAGGAGCACCCGCTGAGGAATTTGAGAGGGACGTCTGCGCGAGTACTACGATGCGACTCTTTTGAGGCGATTGGGATGACTTGACGATGCTGGGAGAGTGAATAGATCGACGAGCGATGAGGACCGACGTACATGTTCTGAGAGAGAGCTCGAGGCGGACGACGAGAGAGATCGATGAGAGAGAGGAGAGAGGGGAGGACGTGGAAGGGAGCAGATGTCGGAGAGAGATGAGAGAGAGAAGGAGTCTCTAGAGGAGAAGAGAAGACCAAGTGAGAGAGAGAGGGAGGAGATGAGGGAGAGAGATGGAGAGACAGAGAGAGATACGGAGAGAAGAGAGACGAGATAGAGGAGCACGAGAACGAGAGAGAAGAGACGAGAGAGGTGAGAGAGAGAGAGAGAGAGAGAGAGAGAGAGAGAGAGAGAGAGAGATGATGAACCAATATAAAAATAAATGTTGCAGGGTTACCAAAAACATGCTTTATTACAAATACCACTTCTCCATACAGACACAGTACAATAAAATCATATTTCCTAAAAGAATCCAATCTCATCTTCCAATCAAAAGCATCAAATGCCAATCAAACCATTGCATTTACATTGTATACATGATGCATACAATCTATGCACCATGTACACACTGCCAATGAATGTTAACAATAAAATATTCCAAACAAAATACCAATACATCCAAACAAGTATACTATTTAAACCAAGCAAGTCACCATAAATCAATTAGCATTAATTAATCAAATCACTAAACAATTAAAATACCATCCAAATCTATTACAGCCGCAGCCCCTTTTATTCTCCAACATCTCCAAATTTTTCCGGGATTTTTTTCCGAATGCCACACACTTCACTGCACTTCACTGCACTTCACTGCACTTCACCACATTCATGCCACATTCTGACCGCATTTATACCGCATTCACACCCGTGGTTGATGCGCGGTTGATGTGTTTATTGATAATGGTTCGGATTTAATTGGTTGCAATTCTTCGCGGATCCGCCAGATGGCAGATATTCATGAATTGTAATGCGCATGCACCTCAGTAATGTGTCGACTTGCAGGTGTTTAAAAAAATACCACAGTGGTCCATTGTAAATTGGCCTTGGGACTGAAGGAAGAAGTTACAATAATGTATCAATTTAGGCTTTTCATATTAAAAAAAGACAAGCACAGTTTCTGGTCTGTTTATTGTCCTGAGAGTCCCACATTGAGTGCACAACTGCAGTCCGTGTTCCAAAAACCCGACAGAACGTACGCTTATTTAATATGGGCTGCGATCAATGCAACAGATGATAAGATGACAACAGTTGTTCAAATTTATCAGTATTTTATCGAAAACTATGACTTTTACAAATTTTCGCCAGATGCTCATGTGTGGAAGCGTGCAATAAGGAAAAAGTTATGTAGCAATCCATGTTTTTTTCGTATTGATCCCGATTTTATTGGAGGGTGTTGGTGTGTATCACCGGGTTTTTCCCGGATCTATGATCATGGAGACTGCAAAAGGCGAAAGGTCATCTTTAAACCAACTAAGAAATTTAAGTCGCTGGCAAGTAATGCGACAGCGACAGCGGCAGCTTCCAATAACGGTCTGACCGTCAGTGAAAACCTGGTGACCGGCAACCCTTGCTGTCTGTCCCCGCCTGGATACCTGCAGCCTGAACCGGATTTCGCGTACATATTCGAGCAAGCTTGAATGTACCTAAGCGATTTCCATCCTCATCAGCTGACTACAGGTGTAGTAGTCCCGCTGTCACCTGTCAACGACGTGTATGATCAAGAATATGGGACTGGCAGTGGCTCGGCGCAAGCTGATTGGCAAAGTCTATGGTGAGTAATGTTGCCGTATTTTATTCTGTTTTTTTATTTTGAAAATATCAATGCGATTCAAAAGTCAAGCGATTCTCCTGTAAGCAATATCATTGGCTGAGCAGCTTCTACAGTAGATACTGCACAATTGGTGAAAAGCTAGGCGCATGCGCATTGGAACCTTCTTGAAACACATATGCGTGTCATCACATCGACGGAAGGCGCATGCGCATGTGAACAGGAGATGCCCCCCCCCCCCGAGAAAATTATTGGTGGGACTGACTGTGGGAACTTCTTTAGGGTTCTGACTGACCATTGCAGTAAAACTTTTACTTTTTTTTGTTCCTCAGAAAAGAAAACTTGTCATCTCATGCGGAAAACGGCAAATGGAGGGATTTCGATGCATTGTATCGCTTTGTGTTACAATGCCTGCACATTGCTGAATCTGATTAAAAAAACGGAGTCTACAGTTTAGTGGCCGTTGTTATTGATTAGGATAGAATACTGTAACTGAGAGCTTCATAGAAAACCTGAAACAGTATGCTGTTGTTTTCAGACCGTATACAATACTTTTTTATATATACCCGAATAAACCAAAAAAATAAAAAGTATGCATTTATTCTACATGTATTCCAGTACATATGTGTAATCTATACCCGTACAGCATGTATTGTTTTAATACTCTTGTGATGTACAGTACTGAGCATGCCTACAGTATACAGTAGAGTATGCCTGGACAGTACTGTACAGTATGTTCAAGAAACACTGTATTTTGTTACAGTATAAAATGAGACAATGGAACAATTTAAAACAAATCAACATTTTCTTTTAGAGCTATTGCTGCTTGCTTCCTCTGCAGATTATATGGGTGTTTTATGATTATGTGGCATGTGATTTAGGGTATGCAGCTATTTGGAGTGTGCTTTTCCTAGCTTCATATATATTGCTCTTACATTGTACTGATGTACTCTACTCCTAGAGATTATTATATAAGATTTCATAGGAATGAGCTTTGATACGATTTGATTATATGGTTATTGCCACTCCTCTGTCATTACAGCCTACTCACTGCAGCATATATACTCCCCTTGTCTTATATACTCAAGGGTACACACTTTTTCAATTGGGACGTCTTGTCCATCTTTAAATTCATTATTAGAGGATTATTGTCAAGCCATACGCACAGGGGATCTATGCCTGCTTTTAATTATTCTCTGCTTTCTTTTAGACCTTTTGTTCGGAGACAGTTTATTCAATAAAATTTGTATTTGCATATTGATTTGGTATACTAGAGTGCTATTATTTGGGGCTTTCTTTTTTCTTTTCTCATATTACATAATTTGGCCCTTATAGCACCACTGTCTTTCTATATAGTACTTATTTATAGTCAGTAATTAGTTACTTTTATTTCATCTTGTGGATGCGGGGTCCGCTCTTATCTTTATATATATATATATATATATATTATATATATATTATATATATATATATATATAGATATATAATCAAAAAATAAATAGATGATACCGTTCTGTGGCTAACAAAATGCTTTTATTTGTGCGAGCTTTCGAGATACACTGATCTCTTCTTCCGGCGATGTTACAATGAATGAAGCAAGGATTACTAAAAACAGTGTCTCTTGGAATGTTATCTGTGCTGGTCCTTCCCCCGGTGTGGATGAGATTTATGGCTGGAGGTGTCAAAGGGTAACTGAAAGCAAGTGAAGAAAGAGTGTGTACTGCTGCGGCCGAGTTTATTCGAGCATTTGCCCGTTCTCGGCCGCAGCAGTAACCTGGCGCGCGCCGGAGGGTGCCGGGCACGCGCCGAAGCAGCGGAGGAGCGCCCTCCAATCGGGGCTTTCTTCCTCCCGCTGCCGCGTCCGCCTGGTCCCCTGGAACCCCCTGCCGCCATCCCCCACATCGCCGTGCAGGGGGCGCAGGCACCCGATGACGCGTGACCGTGCATCGGTGATGCGCGGCACGCTGAGGGAGTGCGGCTAGCACGCCGGGGCATCCCCCGGCTTGCGGTGCTAGCCGTGCTCGGATAAAACGTGTCGCCTGTGTATGTGTATCAGTGTGAATAAAAATGAATGGAGAGCCCACAGTATAAACAGTGCTCTACACAAGGTGTGTGTGGAGTGAGAGGGGATATAAATGGTGTGGGTGGGTGTGGAAATGTGAGATATATATATATATATTTTTTTATTTTTTTATTTAGTGTGGGGCTGTTGTGTGTGTATTTTTTTCATTTCATTTCATTTCATGGCCCTGAGCAAGGTCTCCCTGTGGGACCAAAACTTTGGCATTTGTGTAACAGTATGTTTTGAATACATCTTTTTTGGACTACCCCTTGCTGTATGCTGTCTCCTTTATTAGTTCACGAACTGGTAACTATGCTGTTTATCTCTATGGGACTAGCATCTGCCTATGCTTTGTATTAGTGTGCTGACTGGCTCTATCTATTATATATATATATATATATATATATATATATATATATATATATATATATATATACATATATATATATTTATTTATTTTTTTATTTCGTGTGGGGCTGTTGTGTGTGTATGTTTTTTATTGTGGGTAGCGGGGGTGGCCAAAGTGGGTATTAGCCCCAATGGTGGTTTGTTTAGGGCTTGCGGGTGGGTAGCGGGAGGTCTTAACCCCTTCATGACCATAGCGGTATTAATCGCTTGGCACGGCTGGTTAACCCCTTCATTGCCTTAGCGGTTAGCCGCTAAGGTAATGAAGTGGCCTTTAAATGCATTTTTCGTGCCTCGGATGCATGCCGGGGGGGGTCCGGTGCTGGTATTAATGGGTATCAGCTCCAGAGACCCCCGGCCTCAATCCCAGGCAGGAAAAGGGCTTGATTTTTTTCTAAGTGTCGACCTTGCCGATGCTTCTCCTCCACCAACTTGCCAACTTTAGCTGGCGCGACGAATTGGCGTTAAATTTTCAATTCTAGAGTGCCGATCAGCAGCGAAAAGCTGATCGGGGCTACTAGAATTCAGGCGATTTCAAAAAGTACCGAAAAGTGGCTTATCGGCACCCGGCTGCCGATAAGTTTTTATCGGGAACCAAAATTGACGATTTTTGCCACTTTTCGGCGCTTACTGAATCGGGGAGGCATTTTTTGCGGAAAAATGGCAAAAAAAGCCTTATCGGCGCTTACTGCATGAGGCCCTATGTTTGGTAGATCGTATTGTCCTTGTAAAGTTTGGAATGATTTTAATTTGGACAGCGAGAAAAAATCTACAAACTTTGAGATACCTCTAATTCTCCAGATATCTACTGTAATTAGGTTTCATAATATCCTGGGGGAAACTGTGATTATTTGCAAGTGGGGTCATTAGGGAACATTTTTGTATAAGTTTCAATTCTGTCTTGGATGTGTCCCAGATAGCACAGGAATGTTTTAGAATCAGGTTGTCTGACTCTTCTTTGGCCGGTCTTTTTTGTCTAGCCAGATCATATCTGACATCGGCACTGGTGAAGTTAATCTGGCTTCAATCTCCACCCATCTTTTAGATGTTGGAGAAATGTGCCACTGCAACACCTGTCCCAATTGAACTGCCTTATAATAATTAAGAATATTCGGCATGGCTGGACCACGAGTTCTTTTAGATGGTACAACAAACAATTTTTAATTCAGGGTATTTAATTGTTCCATACAAATTTTGTAAGCATCCCTTGAAAAACGGCTAAATCCTAAAGTGGGACACAAATCGGTAAAGTGTGAAACAAATATAAAAGACGCAGAAGAACATACATTTTAATTGCCCAGATACGACACAACCACAAAATTGGGAATGTCAACCATTGTGCTATTTCTCTCTCCTGTTTTATGAGAAGAGGGGTATAGTTGGCTTTATACAATGAATTGATGTCTTTCTGAAATTGCATACCTAAATATTTTAATGATTTGGGGTCCCATTAAAATGCAAAATTTGTCAGCCATAGTTTTGTCAATTGATGGGGAAGATTAATAACGTAAGCCTCTGACTTTGAGTTATTGATTTTAAATCCGGAGTGAGTACCAAATTTAGAAAATATTCTGAAAAGTTTGGCAAGGGACGTCAAGGGCTTAGAGATTGTAAAAATGATGCCATCCACGAATGAAAATATTTTAAATTTCTCTTTCGCTACCTTGAACCTAGATATACAGAGGCGACCGGGCTAAACCTAATGCGGCTGTCCCCACATTTTAAAAATAGCGCGGGTGGCGCGCGGCAATCTTCGGCCGAGAACCGGGCAGTTTCCCGTGCGTCGGGTGCTTTCAATAGTAAGCGCCATTAGCGCTTATCTATTGAAGCGGCCGCCGCGCTGGAAAATCCGTTTTTAAACAGAGAGCAGACCCGCTCTAGCCTATAAATCTAGCCTATAAAAGGCTTTATCCAGGTCTAGTGTTAAGACCAGCATTTGCGTCTTTGTTGATTGAGCTATATGGATAATGTTAGCAAGTCTCCTGGTATTATCAGAGACTTGTCTACCAGTTATAAAGCCCACTTGATCAGGTTCAATTATTGTAGAAATGATTTATTTTAACCTGTTGGCCAAGACCTTGGCTTATATTTTAATATCTGAGTTGAGCAGAGAGATGGGACGGTAGCTGACACAATTTAGAGAGTCTCTTCCTTTCTTTGTGTATTACTACTACAGTAGCTTGGGACATTCCTTTTGAGGGGCTCGCACCTTTTAGAAATGTATTAAATAATGTTGTTAGATGGGGGACCAGTATTGCACAATGCTTTTTATAATATTTATTTGAAAAGCCATCTTGCCCAGGTGTTTTCCCGTTTTTCAGTCTTTTTTTTTGTCTTTAGTAGATATCTTTGGTAAGGTACATCTACGCAGAAAAAAAGAGGTTGGACCTGGGGTTTATGTGCTTTTTTTTATTACTTCTTGACATATTATATACTGTAATTGTTCATAATATTGTTTAAATTCAGTTCCTATCTGGTTTGGATCATATATTTCTTGCCCAGTTTTATTTCGAATTGAGAATATTTGAAATCTTTTCTTTTTCTGGTATAATTTATTTGCAAATAGGGTGTCCACCTTGTTTCCTTTTTGATAATATTATTGTTGCATCCAATTCATAGCTTTCTCTATTTTATCTAATAGTAAAGAGTTTAGTTGTTCTTTAATTTGGGGGGTTCTGAGAGCTTGCTGGGTATCTGTGTGTTCTTTAATTTGGGTCATAAAGTATGTATACAATTGATATCTGAGGAGTTTGATTTATGTACTCTCTCAGTCTTTTCTAGTTCTTGCGTTAGTCTAATTAAATCCTTTAACTTTTGCTACTTTTTCTAAGCTCCAATCGCAATTAACTTACTCCTATTAACAGATTTGTGGGCTCCCACAAGGTCATCTGTGACACAGAATAAGTATCATTAATTTCAAAATAGATTTGAATTGTTTTTCTAAGTTCCTCTTCCGATTCTGGATTGCAGAATAGGGATTCGTTTAACCTCCAACTTATGGGGTTGTGTGTGGGGCTAAAACCTTGTGTGTGCTCTAAGTACCCAGATCACGATTGCTGTTCCTAAAGATAGTTAGGTCTAAGAAGTGTAGTCTCTGTCTGTATATCACTAGTGAATTTTCTCACAATCCAGGGGGAGCATGGGGGATATAAACACACAAAAACAACAATCTAAGTTTAAATGTAACCAATACAATGGTCCCTAGTGAATCTTGGCCCCTATGTGCAGCCTACTCACAAGAAGGTAGTGGTTTTCAAGCAGAGGTGACTATGGGCAGGCTGTGCACTTCAGGAATTGCAGAGTTGCCCCTTCACTGGGGAATTACGCCCTCAGCAAGAGAGAAATGAACGCAAATAGCACAGATCATATGATTCAAACAATTTATAAAACTCTAAAAAGTGCACACTTACAGTGTTGCAAATTTAAAACAGCATGTAAGCTATAATCAGCTTTAAAGTGATCACTGGGAGATAAGCGCCGCCTCTCACTGCACCGAACCGGACGGGAAGTCCGGCTGGACCCCTCGTTGGTGTACTGGAGACGCTGGAGACTCTGCTCCGTCGCCGGTTCCCGGATGTTGACGTCACTTCCGGTTTCGCTGCTGCGGTGTAGGCTGGGATTCCTCTCTCCACAGTTGCGTCACAAATGGGCTGTACCACTCTACGCGTTTCGCCAACCAATCATTCGGCTTCCTCAGGAGTGTCTTCCTTTATATTCAACACATAATTCAGTCTGACTTTTTGAGACTCGAAAACTGGATTTCCCAAAACAAACTGTTTTTAAACACTGACAAGACTGTAACAATGGTATTTGGGACCAAGACTAATTTTGTAAAGCTTCCAGTGACTGAGCTCCTGATTAGAACCAACGCTAACACCACCCTAACACCTGTCACAAATTTTAAATACCTGGGCTTATGGTTTGACTCCCACTTAACATTCGGGACGCACATTGATACCCTGACAACCAAGACCTATGCCAAATTAGGGGTACTTTACAGGAACAAATCCTCCCTAAGTCTCCTGGTCAGAAAGCATATCGCACAGCAGATGCTAATGCCAATTATTGACTATGGAGATATAGTATATGGCTCGGCTCCTCAAACCCACCTTAGCAAACTTGACACCCTCTACAATTCAATTTGTCATTTTGTTCTCCAATGCAACTACAACATACATCACTGCGAAATGCTCAAAAATTATATTGGTCAACACTAGTCTAGGTGCAAAGTTCACCTTTCCTGTCTTGCCTTTAAATTCTTCATGGGCAAGCTACCCAGCTACCTAAACAAACTCCTCACCCCTACCACTTGCAGAATTTATCACCTGAGATCAGACTCCAAAAGACTATTCATGGTCCCAAGGCTCAACAAAGTATCCGGACGTTCCTCCTTCTCCTTCCGTGCACCCCAAAACTGGAACAACCTACCAGAGACTCTCACATCCACCACCAGTTTAAGTTCTTTCAAAGCTAAGGCTGTCTCACATTTTAACCTGGTCTGTAACTGTTTCATACGCTCATAATATATATTTTCTTTAACTGTGCACGCAATGTCTTGTATATAATGTATACCCTGTTCATTTATGTAACTGTACTTGTAACCATGTATTATTTGTTTTACTCTGTGCCCAGGACATACTTGAAAATGAGAGGTAACTCTCAATGTATTACTTCCTGGTAAAATATTTTATAAATAAAATAAATAAATAAATAAATATTGTTATTTCACTTGATTTTGCACTTATTACTATTTATTTATATCACAGTTAAATTGTATTAGTAAGCACTGGATGGTGTTAGCGCCTCCTTATTCACTATTATTGCACATTGTATATCACTAGTGAGTCATAGGTTTAAATCGTTGATGTTCAGCAAACTAATCAATTCAATTAGGGACTCTTTTGTGCTGTGCCATAGGATGAAAATTTCAACGATGTAGCGACACCAGAGGTCAACACACTGGGTGTAGGTTTGCAACTCCTCTCTGAAGACGATCGTTCCTCCCTCCAGCCAAGGTACAGGTTGGTATACGATGGTGCACACTTGGTTCCCATCGCTGTACTCTGGATCTGGTGGTAGATGTGACCATCGA
Source organism: Ascaphus truei (assembly GCA_036426205.1). NCBI lineage: Eukaryota > Metazoa > Chordata > Amphibia > Anura > Ascaphidae > Ascaphus > Ascaphus truei. The sequence goes on along the minus strand of WSYH01000147.1, from coordinate 34,707 downwards.
GCAGAAAATAATTGTTGGGCAGAACAAAGTCCACTAGGTCATTGACAAACATGTTAAGTGGATAAAAGTGTGTGCCACTCCCTCGTAGGAAATGAGTGGTAGCGCTAATCCCCATCTCATATGGGATGCTCGCATGAAGTGCTTCTACGTCAAGACCCACGAGGATTGTCTGATCATCAAATAAGATGCCCTCAAGTCATGATAATGCATCTTTTGTATCCTCCAGGTAAGAGTCCAGACTCGTCACAAAGGGTCGCAGGATCATGTCAATGTAAATGCTGGCATTTTCAGTCAAATTACCCAGGCCAGAGACAATTGGTTGACCTGAAAGAGATCTCTGTGGTTTCTGGATCATAGGAAGTCTGTAAAACATCGCTTTATGTGGAGTCCTTCCTAGTATGATCTCATACCCGCATTTGGACGGTACTTTTGCAACCACCCCCTTTATCAGGATGACAATCAGCTAATCCTAAATTCCACTGTTTTATCAGATGGAAGGACCCTATAACAGGTGGTATCGGAGAGGAGACTTAAGCTCTCATAGTCACTTTGGCACAATATACTGTAACTATATTCCCTCCCTGAGACTGACTCGAAATCCCTACAGTAGTAATTCAATAATGAACACTTTAATGTTAGGACTGATAGAGAGGGGAGGAGTAAAAGTGGATTGGGGTCCACAGGTGGTAAAGGGTGCATCACCTGGATTGTGCTCATTTTCCTCTGAGGGCAAAAGCATCTTGTAGATGTAATAGTTCATTAGCCTCAGGAGAGCTGACGGCAGTATCCCTAAAGTCCAGCCTCAATTTCTTTGTAAAGAATTTATATGAGTATAAGAATGTAATTTTAACACCTTTACCGTTCAGGATCAATTTCACTAGGCAGGACAAGGTAATGGAATAAAATGAGGTTAATTATGGTAAAACCAACAGGCATATGTAGCAGGGTCCCCTTACACTGCCTCTGGGTCGGGGAACTGCTCTGATGCTCTGGGACAGGTTGCAACCATTTTGAAAGCTATCGCGCCTGTGCGAGACTCGGTGCATGCACAGGACACGATAGTGCGGCAGCCATCTTGCAGGTGACGCCACAGGATACATTGCCCATTCACAGGACACGGAAAGGCGGTGGCATTCTTTTAGGTGGCGCCACAGGAAAGGGAGAAGAGGATATCCTCCACGGAACAAGAGCATGCAAGTCAGTTGTGTGGAAGCCAGGACAGGAGTAGGTAGTGTCCAGGAAGCAAGTGGCTTCCTGGACTAGCAGCAATGTTGTAGATATTCAGGGCACTAAACAATATCCAGGCAGTCCGCAAGCATGGACAATAAATAAAACGGGGTTCCCAGGTATTGCAAAAATGGAAAAGGCTTTATTTAAAGCATTAGTGAGTGGTGATAATGACAGAGAAGTCCTCCCACGCATTTCACGCAAGTGTTGTTCTTTCTCAAGGATTATGGGACTAATGGGACTAACAGGAAGTGAGCACCTATATATGTGCTAAGTAATTATAAAAACCCCATCAGACACAGCTGAATGTGTCATAATCATGTTAACACATTGATTTAATTAAAAATAAATTAAAACATTACATAAACTGAGACTAAGGAATAAAATAAATAAAGAAAGACAAATTTCGCTCAGCTGAAGAAATTTATTTGGAAAAAAATGTGCATGTATGTACTTGCCAATGGTGCTTTTCTTTGCTACAGGATAGCCCCGGTACTAACGTCTGACGCATCCACCTCCAGGGTAAAGTGTAGTTTTGGGTCAGGGTGAATGAGGAAGGGAGCAGACACAAAGGATTTCTTAAGGTGGTCAAAGGCCATGATGGTTGCTGCGGACCACGATGTGGAATCTGCACCTTTCTTGGTTAAGGCAGTGTTGGGAGCTACTGTAGAAGAAAAACCTCAGATAAATCTGCGATAATAGTTCACGAAGCCCAAGAAGCATTGGATACCTTTGAGGGTGGTTGGAAGGAGCCATTCTAGGATAGCTTTGAGTTTAGCTGGATCCATTGAAAAGTCGGAATCGGAAATGATATATCCTAAGAATGTCGTGTAGGTTTGGTGGAATTCACATTTCTCCAATTTAGCAAATAGGTGACGCTCTCGAAGGCGTAAAAGTACCTGTTTAACATAGCTGATGTATTCCTGGGTGGGCTTGGAAAAGATCAAGATGTTATCCAGATTGATGATAAGAAATTTGTTGAGGATGTTCCGGAATATTTCATTGCCGAAGTCTTGAAAGACAGCCTGGCCGTTGCAAAGGCCAAAGGGCATGACTTGATATTCATAATGACCATCACGGGTACTGAATGCCATCTTCCATTCATCGCCTTGGCGTATTCTCACAAAATTATAGGCACCCCACAAGTCCAATTTAGTGAAGATAGTTGACCCTGTAGATGGTCGAAGAGTTCCGTGATCAAGGGTAACGGGTAGCAATTCTTTAGAGTAATCTTGTTGAGGCCCCTATGGTCAATGCACGGTCGGAGAGACCTGTCCATATTTTTGATGAAAAAGAATCCGGCTCCAGCTGGGGAAGAGGATTTCTGAATAAATCCAATTTCTAGGTTCTTGTCACGGCTGTGCTCGCCACAAACCTGGGTCGGACCGCGTGGCTGAGGTGGGGTTGTAAAAGCACCGACCTTAGACCGCGCAGGCTGATCTGGATTGTGCAGTTCGTAGTCGTACGTAGCAGGATCAGGATAGGAGAAGACAGCATCGTCGGTGGACACGCCAGGGTCAGGACTGGAGAAATCAGGGTAAACGTTGTTCAAGCAGGAGTACGGCAACAGGTAGTCAGGAGAGCCCCGCTTCAGCTTAGGAGCGCGGGAGTGGCTTCTGCGCGTGCGGCAACCATGGCCCATGGTACTGGTCTCAGGAGGTGGTAGACAGACCAGAGTAGCACACCGCCTAGCTGCACTGGTAAACCAGTGCTTCAGCGCAAGAGTCCTGAGCGGGCTTGGAAATCCTCTGTTTCAGCGCAGGAACGAGGACACGGCCTCTGCAATAGGGAAAGAGCAGCAGGACCCAGGAACCAGGAAGCTGAAGAAGCACAGGGGAAACCTTCGCTTCAGCACAGGCGACAGGAACAGACCGCTGCATGAATATAGCAGCCGGTCACAGGAAACAAGGAGCTGAAGTAACAAGGAGAGTACTCAGCTTCAGCACAGGAAACAGGAACTGACCGCTGCATGAGACTAGCAGCCGGTCACAGGAACCAGGGAGCTGAAGACAACAAGGAGAGTACTCCGCTTCAGCACAGGAACAGACCGCTGCGTGAATATAGCAGCTGGTCACAGGAACCAAGGAGACAGACAAGACAAGGCTTATGGCAGAACACAGAGACATCCAGCAAGGACTATGCTCGGCAGGGAGCATTGTGGGAAAGCAGTACTTAAAGGTCAGAAAACCAATGGCAGAAGGGACGTGTGGCAGTATTGCTTTGGTGAGTGAATCCAGGCTACAGTAAATATCAGGGGAAGTGTTCCAGGACTGCACATATCTGCAAGGTAAGGCAAACAGTAAAACGAGGAGCGGATTCCTTACAGTTCTCCCGGATGTAATCATTCATAGCCTTGGTCTCCGGAAGGGAGAGTGGGTAATACCTTCCTCTAGGAAGTGCTGAACCGTGCAACAGGTCAATCGGACAATCAAAAGGACGTGTGGAGGAAGAACTTCAGACAATACTTTATCATAAACATCATGAAATTCTTCGCATACCTCTGGCAAAATGTTTTCATGCTTCCCAGACGTGCACAAGCCACTGACCTTATGAACCGGCTTAAGACAAGATTCAGCACAACTGGTACTCCCCTGAATAGGTCCTCTTTTGGTTCAATCCATGTGAGGGTTATGGCGTTGGAGCCACGGGAGACCGAGAATCACTTCAACCGCAGGAGTGTGGATCACGTCAAGATGAATCTCCTCCTTTGTGAGGAATCTGCTCCTGGGTTTTGGCTGGAACTCATCCTTGCAGAGCTGTGTAGTTTCCAGCCCAAACCTCCCTGCTTCTGCAATCAAGAATCACCTGTTCTGAACTCTCACCGCAGTCTGCTTCATGCTGCTTGCTATGCAACTCTGTCCCTATTGGCTGCCCATGCTATTTAGGGCCAGCCCTTCACCCCAGGAGGTGGCTAAGCATAATCCTAGATCTATTGGATGTAACTGTGTTTGCTACAAGCTTCTGTGGCCTGGCTGCACTTCCTCCTTGCATAGGTCTTCGTTGCCTGGCCTACCTTGGGCCAATCTGTTCCTGTCCTGAAGCGTTGGATCCCCAGTGCTAAGCTTCATAGCTCCTGTGGCCTGGCTGCATTTCCTCCTTGCAGAAGCCTTTGTTGCCTGGCCTACCTTGGGCCAATCTGTTCCTGTGCTGAAGCGCTAGATCCCCAGTGCTAGCTTATTTGTTCCTGTGGCCTGCTGCAATCCTCCGTGTAGAGGCCTTCATGCTGCCCTACCCCTGTACTCTTTACAGGGGCCCTTTCTACGCTCAAGCAGCTCCGCTCCAAGTTCCTGTTTCCTACACTGAAGCTGCTTCGCTGAAGTGCCTCGCACCTGCCTTCCCATTGTCGACCCTAGCTTGTATCCTGTACCACTGCTCCTGTGCTGCCTGCCTTGACACCAGCCTGGATAACGTTTACGCTGCTTTCTCCAACCTTGACCTGGCTATGTTTGACTATGTGTACAAAAAACTTATCAATTAGTGGCGCTCAGTGTATATGGTTTAAATAAACATCAAATAAACCCACAGTGTAATACATAAAATAATGTAATTAATGGTGATACTTATACAACCACGTGTGATATATGCCACTGTGACCTGATGCAGGACTGCTCTTTCAATCCTCGTGGACAAGTGAAGGGTAGAAATCATCAAGAAGCGCAAATCATGTGGAAACCAAAAAGAAGACAACAAACTTATGGTGCAGTATAGTGTGAATTCAGTGTGGTAAATGGCACGGTGAAGTGTTCAGAATACTCACAAACGTGAGAGATAAGTAGGCATATAAAGGTTTCTTTAACCCATGGGATGAAGCCAGGTGTTAGGATAGGAACCGCGCTGATATTCAGGTACACTGTAGCGATCAGGTATACTTTAACCAGGGGCCCTTTAGGAATAAAGTGAACCGGACATAGTGCAGACTGTACATAGAATATTTATAAAAACAAGCAAAATCCAATCAACTCACATGGTGATGGAAATAAACAGGCGTATAGATCACAGTGTGGATCTCTGCAAACCGGAAGAGTGGTGTCTCGACTGTTCCTCTGTTCTGGTATGCGTGTCACGGATGCGTCTCACCGAGGACCGGAAGTGACGTTATCCGCTTCCAGAGGCTCCGGTTTCGTCTTAGGGCATCACTCTACGCGTTTCACCTTGTCGGTTTCTTCAGGAGTGATATTGCATGGTGTGTGAGCAGTTTAAATACTCTAACCTCTACTCTCATAGGTGGGGAGTAAATTGGATAATCGAACCACTTAAGTATAATTGAGATAGCCAAATGTTGCTGGTATAGACAATACTATGTTAATTTATTGAACATATCATGATAAAACCTAATTACAAACATGTTTATACAATAAAAATGGCATTAAATGGCCAACCTCGGAGATCTAGTTTAGTGAATAACTTAGCCCGTTGGAGCCTATCGAACAGTTCGGAGATGAGGGGAAGAGGGTAACGATTCTTGATCGTGATACGATTGAGACCCCGGTAATCAATGCAGAGTCTGAGTGTCCCATCCTTCTTCTTCACAAAGAAGAACCCGGCTCTAGCGGGTGAAGAAGAATTACGAATGAATCTCTTCATGAGGTTCTCTTGGATGTAAGCATCCATTGCTTTGGTCTCTGTTAGGGATAGCGGATAGGACTTACATTTGGGGAGAGTAGCACTTGGAATAAGATCAATCGGGCAATCATAAAATCTATGAGGGGGTAGAATTTCGGACTTCGTCTTGCTAAAAACGTCCACGAACTCAGAGTAAACCTCCGGCAAGACGCAAGTAGAGGAAGAAGAAGGCTCAATACCTGCGAGCAACATAGAAGGGATGATAAGCGGTGTAGGAAGAATGTCCACTCTTGATCTCCATTGAATCGGCGTACAAGACCTCCAATTAATGTGGAGATTGTGCTTCTGAAGCCAAGGCAGTCCTAGGATGACCTGAGTTCCGGGGGAGTTGATGACGTTGAAGGTGAGGGTTTCAGTATGCCCATCCGTGGAAGATAGGATGAGTGGGAGAGTCTCTAGGGAGAACAAAGCGGGGTTTAAGGGGCGGTCATCAATATCTTCTAGTCTGATAGAAACTACCTTGCTGATGAGCGGAATGTTGTTACGGGTGGCAAAGGCTTGTCCACGAAGTTTCCGCCGGCTCCAGAATTGATAAAGGCGGCCGTAGATACAAGGAAGGTGGATACCTTAAGGGAAATAGGAACCATGAGCTTCCGGGGAAGCTCTTCTTTGGGGAGGGGGTGTGGAGAGATAGAACCCAGGCAAAGCCCTTCGTACTTCACTGGTTGTGTTTGTTTCCCGGACACAGAGGGCAGAAACGTACTAGATGTTCCGGGGATCCGCAGTAATAGCACAAACCTATGTTCCGACGGTAGTCCCTTGCGGAGGAAAAGGTCTGTTGTGTGCCTATTTGCATTGGTTCGGGAGGTTTCAGAGCTGGTAAATGACTCAGAAAAATCTTGGGATCGAGGGAGAACGAGGAAATGGGACGACAAACGGCAGGAAGCGGGACCGTTGACGTTCAGAGCGTCGTTCCTGGAGGCGCTGATCCACATGAATGGCTAGTGCGATTAGTTCCACCAATACTTCGGGTCTGGGCTGCACAGCGAGTTCGTCCTTCACAGGATCAGCTAGTCTTTCCCAGAAGATGGCGATGAATGCTTCCTGATTCCTGTGCGTCTCCACCGCTATGGTCCGGAACTCCAGTGCGTATTTGGCTACGGACCTACGACCCTGTGACATATGGAGAAGAGAAGAGGCCACAGTGTCGGGGCGAGCGGGAGTGTCAAACACTTGCTTTAACTCCTGCCTAAAGCAGGGGTATTACTGAATCAATTTGGGACGTAATTCCCAGATTGGTGAGGCCCAGGCCAAATCATTCCCAGTCAACAATGAGTATACATAGGTTACCTTATTTTTTTTCCAAACTTTTTTATTGTATTTTTCAAGACATGGACATCGTGGATAAATCCAATAAATTCACATAGGGGTGCCTTACATCCTGATTCTCCTTTGCAATACAAAGAGTCAGAAACCCAGATTATATATAATATGCCTGACTTTACAGAGGGTATAAATTGCTGAGATGCAAGTGCTCTCCCCTAATTTAACCTAGGGGTTTGCCTTTTCCTTATTCAAATCCATTTAATCCGTTAAGAAAGGGATACATGGAGATAGGGATAGAAAGAGAAAGAAGAAAGGGGAGAGTGGGAGAAAGGGGGAGAGGGCTCATACCCCTCGCCCATCCCCGTCCCATCCCACATCACAGCGGACATTTCCACTATCCTCCTGGGGTCTTCTTCTTTGTGAATAGATTCTCTACTGTTCTAAGTTCATGGACCATTGGTCCTACACCTTATGATATTGTTCCACTTTTTGGCTGAGGAGAGCTGAGAGTTGCTTCACCTCATTAATTCTTCTAATTTCTGTGCATTTTGACGGGGCTTAGATTTGTTTCCACGCCGCCTCTATGGAGCAGCGGGCTGCGGTGAGGATGAATGAGACTAGTTTACTTTGGGAGGTTTGAAGATCTTCAATAGGCCTGGCCAGAAGAAAGGACAGCGGGTCCATCGGCACTTCCACTCCTAGGAGGTCCTGAATCAACTCCCGGATCATGTTCCAGAATTTATGGATTTATGGACAGGACCACCAGATGTGGACCAAATCTCCCCTTTGGCCACATCCCCTCCAGCAGAGGTCCGACGCCCCAGGGAAAACCTGGCTCAGCCTACTCGGGGTTAAATACCAATGAAATAGGATTTTGTATATGTTTTCTTTTGTTATAGTACAAATTGATGTTTTTGCTGCTGCTTCCCAAATATCCTCCCAGTCGTCCCAATCTATATCCACATTGAGGTCTTCTGTCCATTTTATCATATAGTTATGGTTTGCGGCCACCGCTGACAATGCTATCCCTGAATATATTTCTGAAATCAAACCCCTCTGGTATAAACCCTTTCCGCACAGCTTTTCGAAATTTGTTAGCTTTGTGAATTTTAACCTTTGAGAGATCGTTGTCAGAAAGTGTTTAATCTGAAGGAAGCTGAATATCGGAAGATTCTGGGTTAAGTATTTATTTTGTTTATCTTGATATGACAGGATCATCCCTTTATCCACCATATCTGCTACTGTTTTAATGTTTAAATCTTTAAAAATGTTGAAGTTTTTTTGGGAGCACCCCGGGGGGAACTCTGGGTTTCCAAATATTGGGGTTAGTAAGGATGGCGAAGAGGTCAGATTATATTTTTCTTTACTTTTAGACCATATTTTCCAGGTACACCTCATTGCACCAAGGCCAGGCTCGCCCAACAGCGTCTCTCCTACTTTCTGAGACCAAAGTATCGACGAAAGGGCGAGAGGGGCCATATGAGAAGACTCAATCTCCAACCAGCAGCAAGACGCTGGATTGTTGTTCCACATTACTGCTTGTTTTAATTGGGCCGCGTATAAATATTTAATTATATCTGGGACACCCAAACCTCCACATTCCCTTGGTGCTAGCATTATTGATCTAGCTACCCTTGGCCACTTGTCGTTCCATATAAATTGGAAGATCCGATTTTGGATATTTTTAAGTTCTAAAAGAGGGACATGAATCGGTAGAGTCTGGAAATGATACAGAAGCCTTGGCAGAATATTCATTTTTACTGATGCTATCCTACCTAGCCAAGATATCTGGTAATAATTCCATCTCTGAAGGTCTTTTTTAATTTTTGCGAAAAGGGACGGGAAGTTACTTTTGTGTAAGGAGCGGTAGTTGCTCGTTATTCGGATTCCCAGATATTTGATATCTGAAGAACTCCACTTGTAATTGAAATTGGTTTGTAACAATTTCACTTCTGGGGCCGAAAGAGTTAGGTTCAGGGCCTCTGACTTATCATTATTGATTTTATACCCTGAGATTTTTCCAAATTTGTCTAATTGGGATTGTAGATTCGGGATGGAAGTCAGAGGGCTGGCCAACGTTAATATTATATCATCTGCGAATAGGGAGATTTTATACGGTGTCACTCCAATTTCGATTCCCTTTACGTTTATATCATCTCTAATTGTTGCTGCAAGGGGTTCTATCAACAATGCAAAGAGAAGCAGAGATAATGGGCAGCCCTGCCTCGTGCCATTGTTATTTTATTTTTTTTAAACTTGTACTTTATTTGCATTTTTTGTTAAGAACAATGGGGAGTGGGGTACAGAACATAAAGAGGGGTAGGATGTTACTTTTGAATTACATATCTTTGTATCAAGTATATAACATCTTTTAGTGGGGAGACAATAATGACATCACTGTTGGGACAGCGTATAAAATAACTAGTACAATAAATTAACTTAAAAAGACTGGGAGAGGGAAAAGGAAAAGACAAAAAAAGAATGTCATTACTTTAGCAACAGTTTTCCACGTGTCGGTGTACCATACCAGTAAAACTAACATAACAGTATATCAGCACACGTACCTTTGTGGATTATTGAGTACCGAATACCCTCCAGGCCTTCCTCCTCATTTTAGACCGATACGAAACATGTTCCACCAAGGTTTCCTCAAGGGATAAGTGTTTTTTTTTTTCCCTCCCCCTCTCCCCCCTATCCTTAACTCATGTGTTTTTAGGGCACTTTTATTATGTGTTTTTCAGATTTGGAGAGTTCCCCAATTAATATATCTATGTCCTATATAAGTTCTCCACGGTTCCCAGACTTCTAAGTATTTCTGTACTGTGTCGTTTTGTATCCCGTCAGTTTTTCCATAAGACAGATCCTCCATAATCTCGCCTTTACAGCGTGTATGGCCGGCTGCTGTTCCTGTTTCCAGGCTTTGGCTATTTCGCATCTGGCCGCTGTATATATGTGTGTCAGTAGTTTATCGTCAATTTTTTCCATGTTTTCAATTGGCCTGCATAGCAGTACCTTTCAGGGGTCTAAGGTGTACCCAAGAATTGTCTATGCCATATCACGTGTGGCCCTCCATAGCTTTGAAACCTTCGGGCATGTCCACCACATATGTACAAACGATCCCTGCTGGCCACACCCCCTTGTACACATTGGAAACATGTTTCTGAAAAATTTGGACAATCGTAATGGGGTGTAGTACCATTGGTGGAGCATTTTATATGCATTTTCTTTTATTAATACACATGTGGAGCTATTTGCTATTCCTTCAAATATGTTATCCCACTGCTCCTGATCTAGTTGTTCTCCCAACTCCTCCTCCCATTTTGTTATCAATTTTGGTTTTATCTCCGGTTCCATTTTACCCTCCGCAAGTATGCTGTATACTTTAGAGATCAGACCTTTTTAGTCCTCCCCTATGAGGCACAAATCCTCAAATTCTGTGAAGTCACTATATGGACCTGTCCTCTGTATGTGATCCCTCAATTGAAGATACCTAAAGAAGGCCGAATCATGAAGGCCATTTTCTCTCTTTACTTTTTAATATCTTTGTTTGCCCATAGGTCTTTTACCCTTATGATTCCTGCCTTGCTCCAGTCCTTAAACACGGTTGGTTCCGTGCCCGGGATAAAGCTAATATTATCAAATAGTGGTGTCATCTGAGATTTGAAGTTGGATAGCCCATGTTTAAGTTTCAATAGATCCCACATGATTAATGAGTGTCTGATAGATTCCAGGGGCACCATCAGAGCTGGTCTTCCTTTGTTAACCACAGTATCATTTCTATAGATGACCCTGATATCATATCGGACTCAATTTCCACCCACTTTTTCCTCTGTTTATGTGCATGCCAGTGGACCAGTTGGCTTACATGTGCCGCTTGATAATATTGCCACAAGTGTTGCAAGGCTAGCCCTCCTGACTATTTGGATCTACAGTATAGAGTGTGGGCAGCTTTATTCTCGCTTTTTGTTATTCCATATGAATTTTGTGATTTTTTTCTGTAGCTCGTGTATGTCCCTAGCTCTGACCTGTACTGGAAGCGTGTGGAATAGGTACCTGGACCATTCTTCTAGGTCTTTTTTCAGTGTTTTTATTAGTGCTGGGTAGTTTGTCTCATATATAGTGTCAGTTGTGTTGGTCAACCAGATTCCCAAGTACTTTATGGCCTGTGTCTTCCACGCGAAATCATACTTTATTTTTATTAGCTTTAGTTGTTCCTGAGGGAGGTTTATATTTAGGGCTTCGGATTTTTCATTTTTTATTTTAAACGCCGATAATTTCTGGAACTCTGACAGGTTACTAAATAGGTTTGGGAGTGAGGTGAAGGGTTTTGAAATTGTTAACAATATATCATCGGCGAACAATGCCAGCTTGTATTCTTTTTGTTTTACCTTAATCCCCCCAATATCTGCGTGCGCCCTGATTTGGGCTGCTAGCGGTTCTATCGCCAATGCGAACAATAAGGGTGACAGAGGGCAGCCTTGTCTTGTACCATTTCTGATGTGGATTTTCTCGGTCTGCATATTAATATAGGCTACTTTAGCTGTGGGTTCTCCATATAGTGATGTAATAGCTTTCATAAATTTGCCTTTCACTCCAAATGCCCGAAGTGTCTCAAACATACCCCCAATCAATACGATCAAAAGCTTTATCAGCATCTAAAGATAGTAGCATCGAAGGCGTTTTATTGTGCTTAGCTATCTGGATTAAGTCAATTGTTCTTCGTTTATTATCCACTGCCTGTCACCCTCGTATAAATCCTGCCTGATCTGCGTCTACCAGTTGCGGAAGATACTTATTCAATCTAGTGGCTAGTATTTTGTAAAATATTTTGAGATCGTTATTGATCAGGGATATCGGTCTGTAGCTTTTGCATTGGGTGGGGTCTTTTCCCTCTTTATGTATTAGTATTATTTTTGATTCCAGCATTGTTTGTGGGAACTGTTCTCCCTCAAGAGCCTTATTAAATAACTTTAGTAATTGGGGAACTAATATGTGGGCTAGTTTTTTATAGTATATATTGGACAGGCCATCTGGTCCCGGGGCCTTGGAATTTTTCAACCCCTTTATTGTTTCTAATACCTCTGTCGATGTGATTGGCTGGGATAGTGTTGTTATATCCTGTACTGTGAGTTTAAGCAAATTCATTTTTCTGAGGAATGCTCTCTGTTTTTCCTTGGTGGCGTTCCCTTTATCTACTTTGTCTCCATTGTATATCTCTTTGTAAATGTGGTGAATTCATTAGCTATTTTCTGTGGATTTGTTGTACACACCCCATCTTTTCTTCTAATGCTATGTATTCTAGATTGCATTCTATCCTTCCTCAATCTTGTGGCCAGCATTGTGTCAGCCTTATTGGCCTTCTCGTAAAATCTTTGTTTTGTCCATGGTATAGCCTTTTCCGCTTTATCAGTCAGTAATAAATTTAATTTCCCTCTTAGATCCCGCAATTCAGTCTCAATGGCTATACTGTGATTTGCTTTATGTGCCTCTGCCATTGTTAATTTTTATGGGACATGAGTCCTGGGAGTTTAACATATGCTGTGGGCGTCTTGTAAAGAGCTCGAACACCCTCCAAGAATGGGCCGCTAAATCCAAATTTAATCATAGTTTGGTCTAAAAAAGTCCACTTTATTCGGTCGAATGCTTTTTCTGCATCAAGAATTAGAAGAATGGCCTTAGCTCCTTGTAGGTGCAAATGGTCGATAATATTTATAATCTTTCGAGTGTTATCAGAGGCCTGTCTCCCAGAGACAAAACCTACCTGATCTATATGTATCAAACTCGGTAGAATTGGGTTCAGCCTAGTTGCCAGAATTTTGCTATACATTTTTAGGTCTGAGTTAAGAAGGGAGATAGGCCGATAACTACCACATTGAAGTGGGTCCCTACCCTCCTTATGTATAATAGCCAAATTGGCCATGGACTTTGAGGGCGGGATATCTCCACCATCCAGGAATGCGTTAAAGACCTCGAGCATAAACGGGGACAGCACCGTCTTAAATTTCTTATAATATTGATTGGAGAAGCTGTCTGGGCCTGGAGTTTTATTTATTTTCAATTGTTTGATCACATCTGAGAGTTCCTCCTGAGTTATTCTTTCATTTAATCTTTGGGAAGCTTCTTCTGATAGAGCAGGAAGATTACATTTCTCCAAGTATTCTGATATAGCCGCCAACGCAGAGTGAGAATTTAGAGGGGAACCCAGATTGTATAATTTAGTGTAGTAGTCCGAAAATTCTTGAGCTATTTCTTTTTTGTTGAATGTTTTTTTGCCTAGTTTAGTTCGAATTGTGGGAATTTGAGATTTAACCCAAAGACCTCTTAGTTTATTGGCCAATAGGCGGTCTGCTTTGTTTCCTTTGTCATACTAGCATTGATTAGACAATCGTAGTGCTCTCTCTACCTCTTTCAGTTGGACCTGTTTGAGTTTTATCTAAAAGTTTAGATATTCTTTTGCAGGGTTTACTTTTGTGTTCCTGTTCTAATAGGCTCAGTTTTTCCGAGAGATCTTTATATATTTTTTGTTTAATTTTTTTCTTATACGACGCTATGGTTATAAGATTTCCTCTAATTGATGCCTTATGGGCTTCCTATAGTGTAGTCGGGGACACAACTGAGCCTTTGTTTATTGAAAAATATTCCATAAGTTTTTCTTTTATAGTACTCTCTACCTCTGGCGAATTTAGTAGGGAGTCATTTACTTTCCAATTGTATCGGGTATTTCTGCTGAAGGGGAGAGATGGCACCAATTCGATAGGAGCATGATCTGACCAGGATATTGAGCCAATATTCAACTGGGAGGATGCCCGGAGAATATCTTTGGTACCCAGAAAATAATCAATCCTCGAGTAGGTCTGATGAGGAGCAGAGAAGAACATATAATCCCACTGACCCTGATGCTGGGCCCTCCATATATCCGTCAGGGAGAAATCTTTTAGTATCTCCTTAAATTTTTTAGCATTTAACTGAGTTGACCTAGGATGATTGGAACCCAATATACTTGATCTGTCTTGGTCAGGAACGCTTACTGTGTTCATATCTCCTGCCATAATTATTGTGGGGGGAAATTGTCGTCCTACCATCTCCAAGACTTCCCTTAGAAAATTTGCTTGGCCCTCATTCGGGGCGTATACGTTCACCGGGGATACTGGGACACCTGATAGGGATCCTTGTAGTACTAAGAATCTCCCTTCTGGATCCGAAACGGATTTCTCCAGGAAAAACGGGGTATTGTTCCGTATTAATATGGCTACTCCTCTTTTTTTAACTCTACATGAGGCATAATATGCCTTGGGATAATCTCTACTGAAGGTGTTAGGGGGCAAGTTGGTGTTAAAGTGCGTTTCTTGCAAAAATAGTATATCTCCTTTGGTTTTATTGAGTACCTGGAGGGCCAGCCTGCTTTTACCGACCGAGTTTAGGCCTTTAACATTCATTGATATTAACTTTATTGCAGTTGTGTTAGCCATAGTTGTGCATCGATCACTAGGGGCAATGTACTCACCACTTTCCCAAGGTGGTAGTCTTTCCTTTTTAATGTCTTTTTACCTGGTGCGGTAGATCTCCGCTGTAAAGATTTAGCTAGTGTGGGGCCGGTAAGGTCCGAGGGAGTGGACACAAAGCTCAGGGGATGGAGAAGAAGAGAGGGGAGATACAGGAAATGGAAAAAGAGTGGGCCATCGACACACCCTACCGTGGAACCCTTCAATACCCTAAGGGTGAAGGGAACAGGCCTAGTGCCTTTAGGAGACATTCCTGAGTGTCGCCTACCAGAAAAGCTCAGAGACCTCCAATTTTTCAGTTTAACCACACAAATTTACTAGGTTTTGACTGATGATCTAATTAATGGCAATAAACACAGCCCAGTCAATTAGATATGCCACGAAACTAAACGCTTTAGCTCAACTTTAGAGCTTGCCCGATCTTTAATCAGAATAGGGACCCAATGCCCTCTATGCTTTGTGGAGTGTCTCTGGTCCTAAGACACACCCCACAACCTGTTGCTGACTCTTGGTAGCTAAGGATCACACATATTCCGTGAACCAAACCGATATTTGTATAAACACTTAATTTTTTATGAAAGTGCAGGGTGAGATATTTCTGGTTTCTGGGAGCCTGATGCAACTTACGAATGTTCTTTAAACTTTTTCAGTACCGAACCAACATTATTAGGACTGCCTTTCTAGGGAGAGTAGACCCACCTCCCAAACTAGCGGATGGAGCGGGTGTTTCTTCCGGGTCCGCTATGTACACAGGTTTAATACCAAACTTTACCTATTACATAAATTTTTGGAGCAGGGAAAAAGAGGGACGAGATGACGGCGGGGGGAGGGGATGCGCGGAGAAGGAGCTTCGTTGAGCTCACGCCACGCAGGGGGGGGGCAGGGTGGAGATATAGAGATAGGAGGCGCCTGGGGACCTGAGGGGACAGAAGAGGAGGGGGAAGGGAACGGGAAAGAGTAGATGCTCGCTGACCGGGGGTGGCGAAGGGGGGAAGAGAAAGAGGACAAGGGGGGGAGGCGGGGAGGGGGGGAGGAGAGAAAGGGAGAGAGGAGGGGGGAGGGAGGGAGGGGGTAGGAGTGCGGGCCTGCCCTCCGGAGGGATCTATGGGATGGTGACCGACCTAGGGTGGGTGGGGGGGGAAGGTGAGGCGTGGAGGGCGCGGAAGGGGACATGGGAGGGATGGGATTCGAAGGACTGAGCAAGAAATGAGAGGAGGGGAGGAGGGGGGGAGGGGGGGAGGGTGACGGAGATGGTCCGGGGGGGAGGAGAGGAGGCGCGTCTAACCGGGGGAGGGGGGTGGGATTGCTTCCGCGCGCCGGGAGGGAGGTTGGATGGAGCCGAGGAGACGGGAGGGCCCTTGGGGGCGGAGAGAAGGGGGAGGGTGGGGGGAGGGGAAGGGAGGGGGGAAGGGGGGAGGGGATGTGTGAGGGAGGGGAGGGAAGGGGCAGGAGGGGGAGGGAGGGGGGGGAGGGGGGGTAATATAAATATGATATTGACAAAAAAACACTACTAATATGAGGATGCAGAGTGAAATATGTCTGAGAACCTGATGCATGTTTCAGCTGTTCTTTACATTTTTGTGGAACAGAACCAGATCAGCCTTTCAGGGAGGAGGTGGGGGAAGGAGGGGAAGTGGAAGGGGAGGGGGTGGTGGGAGGGGAGGGGAGGGTGAGGAGGGGCGGGGTGGGGTGAGGGGGGGGTGAGGGGTGGTGGGTGTTCAGGGTGTGAGGGGGGGTGTGAGGGGGGGTGAGTAGGGGGGAGAGAGGGAGGGGGGCGTGGAGGAGGGGGGGAGGGGGGGGGGGGGGTGAGGGGGGGAGGAGGGGGAGGGGGGGGGGGGATAGGGGTTGGGGAGGAGAGGAGGGGGGGGAGAGATCTAAGGGAGGGGGGAGGAGGGTATCTAAGGGAAGGGAGGGGAAGATTAAGTGGTTGTAAATCCCTGTGCCCCTTCATGCTACGTGAGGGGGGGTATCTAAGGGAGGGGGAGGCCTTGCTGACCTGGCTTATTATGCTATTTACCTATGAGCATCGGGGGGAGGGGCACCGGGGGGAGTACACATCAATGGGAACACATCAATCTTTATACGTCTGACAATTAACGTTGAGACTCATGTTTATCCTGATATGACCCCACAGTCCCAGCTCCCTCCCATGGAGCGCAAAGCTACGAAAGTTTGTACCTCTGTTTTAATCTTCAGCTCCGATCTTGGCTGGCACTGGGCAAGGGGAAGCGCGGCTACGATGCAGAGGAGAGCAAGCCCCGTCATCCGATAGGCCCCTCGAGAGAGCAGGTCCAACCGATGATACCCCTCCACCTCCAAGCACTGGGGAGAAGGGATCCCCAGCACCCACCCCGCCCGGGCACACGGGCGCGCTCCCATCTCCCCCCCCTAATGAGCTCCGCAAGGAAGGGAGACTATCGAGTGAGGGAGGGATCAGTGAACTAGGGTAGGGAAGGGGCAGGACCCAGGAGAGGACGGGGCGACCAAGGGGAGGGGAGGAGAGGCTGAGGGGAGGGGCGGAGCGACCATGGGGCCAAGTGGGCAAGCTCAGGGAGGCAGCTCAGACCCCTCTGTCCTACCTCTCCTCTGCGCATGCTCCAAATTGTCTCTGGAGCTCTACTCCCCACCCAATCCAAGATGGCCACCATATCTATTTTCAAAGAGCCGAGCAAGGTGCTGCCCCTTTAACTTTGGTGTTGGAGTCCTTTTAAGAGGTTAGTTGGTGCCATTTAGAGCCAGAATGTGCCTGTTCCCCACCCCCCCTGATCCAGAATTTTCAATGCAGGGACAGCTCCAGAAGCAGCGTCGGAACCTCGCTCCTGTCGGGGACTGATTTTCTACTTCTCCGGGCTGATGAGGGAAAGTGGCTCTCTCCCTCCCCCCAGCGCGGACTGCGACCCTGGAGCGCCAGCATCGTGATCAGCTCATCACGATCTCCGCCTCCTCGTAACCATCCCTGCGGGTACATGGCAACATCCTCTCTCTAACCTCACGCCTCTAGGGGGGTTTCATACTCTGGAATCGACCAACAGCAAGAAAGAAAACACAACTTGGGGAAACTTTCTTCAACTTGGGGCAGGAGATCTCAAAGCCTCTCCCGCGGAGAACTCGGGTTTTAACAACTTTTGGGTTTCTGCTGGACCTTTTCCTTCATCAGCGCCCCTTCAGTTTCACTCCACTGGTCTAGGGTTCTTCAAGTTAGCAAGTCTTTCAGATGTTCTTGGTGGGCCTGCTGAGTGTGCTGGTCTTTGTTCTGCATTGGATCCCTCTTGCCTCTCTGGGAGTGGAAGTCCCAGTGATCTCTGGGTGAGAGATGGAGTTAAATTTGCCATTGAACTGCACCACCAGTTTAAAGGGGAACCCCCATCTGTATCTCACTTTATGATCCGACAGGATCTGTGTTAGAGGCTTCATTTCGTGCCTTTATGCGATCGTCTTCTTTGAGAGATCACTGAAGACTTGCAGCACATCATTTTAAAATTTTAGGTTCCTTCTCTCTGCTTGCTACGAGGATTTTTTCTTTGGTTGTATATGAGTGGAACTTGATGATTGTGTCTCTGCATTGTCGGGGGTCCTCGGATCTGGGGCCCAGCACTCTGTGGGCGTGATCGAACTCCAGCTCCTCTGCACGCAGCTCTGGGACTATCAGGAGAAACAGCTCATTAAGGTAAGGGCGCAGCATCTCATTAGTTATCTCCTCGGGGATGTTGCAGTTCCGCAGGTTTTGCCTGCGGTCCCTGTTCTCCTGATCTTCTAAGGAGTTTTTTAGAACAGCAATCTCATTAGCAAGTCTGTTCATTTCGTCTTCAGCCGAAGACTGGGCAATGCATACATCCTCCATTTTAGTTTCTAATGTTTCTAATGTTTCTGTCCTTTCTAAGAGGAAACCTAATTCGGACCTGAGCCCATTTATTGCAGAGGCTAAGTCCTCTTGAAAGCCCGCTCGCATTTTAGTGAAGAGCTGCTCCATGTGTTCTTTGTATTCTTGGAAGAGTTCTCTGTTCGTCAGATCTCCCTGCAACTCATGCGGCTGTTCGTGGGTGGGCTCCCCTAGCACGTCG
The DNA here is from genome assembly GCA_036426205.1 of Ascaphus truei. Classification (NCBI taxonomy): domain Eukaryota; kingdom Metazoa; phylum Chordata; class Amphibia; order Anura; family Ascaphidae; genus Ascaphus; species Ascaphus truei. Next base: position 16,028 of record WSYH01000147.1, on the reverse strand, counting down.
GCGGCCCCTCCATCTTGGGAGTCAGCACTTTGCTCGGATTGTGTGCTTTTTTCAATTTTGTATTCATCCTGACTGAATGCTGAGTAAAATCTTGTGAAAAGATGTTAGTTTTGTTCTGGTTTGTGCTCAAGCTTAGTCTATTCAAACTGAGGGTCTCAGGAGCTGCACAATCAAGCAACCATGCCTGGTGACCTCACCGGATGTCTCCCCAATAGGCTACCTTTTTATGTCCAGAAGAGAATTGAGTGGGGGCCATCTCAAACTGTATCTCGCATTGGTGTAGAAATCCTCTGCAACCCTGAGGAGCTCCAGCATAATGCTTGGGAGCAGAGATCCTGGGCTCCGGTGCCGCAGCGCCTCCTGGGTCAGGCAGTGCCAGAGGGGGTACCCCAGGTGGAGGTTCTTGGAGAGAAAGGTCTGCCAACTGTTGGGATAAGATTGTTATTTTGTCCGACATAGTTTGATTCTGTTGAATAAGAGCCGACAGTATTTGGCCTAATTCAGTCTGGTCTGCGTCTGTTGGGCTCTGCATAATGTTATGCTTGTGATGCTCGCAGACCAGACCCATTCCCTGCACTGAGTTGGGACGTATAGAGACACGCACCCGCAGCGGAGAGAGCGTGTCCGGAGTGTGGTGGTAGTGTAGTCGGCCAGGAAGTATAGGTATAGTAAGATAGGTACTTTCCGGATCCGAGGTAGTAGAAGTGCCGTAGTAGGTTCCGTAGCCGAGGGTCGAGGATAGGAGAGATACGGGTGGTCGTGGTACTAAAGCCGAGTCGGAGGGTCTTAGAGGTAAACGTAGAGAGTTGGAAGCCGGGGTCGTGAGCCAGAGAGATTAATCAGCCAAGCCTGGGTCAAAACCTGAAGGGAGTACAAAACGAAAGCATGGCACAGAAACCACAACTGCTAGAGAGGAGACTATGCAGAGCAATGAGCCAAAGGAAGGACTGGGGTAATAAAGGTAGGTGGTCCAATAGTGGCAGGGGGCAGAGCAGGGGTGTGCCATGGAGCACTCTCTGCTTGGACGGCATTGTATTTGGTTTTCGGGAACAGCTGTGCCGGGAGGCGTGACTAAAGGCAGAGTGCAGTGAATAAATTATAAGTGGAGACACGTGCTCTGTCAGAGTGAGTTGCGTGAGTCCCGGCAAGATGGTGGCTGCCTGCATGTGTGCCGGAGGCGGGCGAGCGGCACCACGGCGAGGATACCGCCGATGGGAAGATGCGGCGGTGGCAGCGGACCCCGCGGAAGGAAGGGGTTGGGTCACGTCGTGGCGGACGTTACCGCTGAATCCTTACAATACTACAGTCAAACTTCATATTGCATATACATGTAATATTGATGCAATAGGTAATGAGTTCTAGTACAGTGACATTTTTTGCATTGTTAATGGAAATTAATAAATTATTCCTTTGACATGTAAAATTGTACTTGGATTAGCAATTGAAATGTTATTTGGAAAATCTTTTCATTCAGGTGAAGTATGCAAGAGCAAGTGGAAGAACTTGCGAGATGCATTCAGGAGGGAACTTAAAAAAGTAAAAGTTCCACGTTCTGGGGATGCTGGGCCCAGAAGTGAATTTACCTTGAATTGGCCATTCTGTACTCTGATGCTGTTTTTACAGGATCAAATGATGCCCGCAAGAACATCCTCCAACCTGGAGACCTGCATCCTGACATTGGAGCCTGTTGATGAATCAGTGGAAGTTGTCACAGCTGATGAAGAATCATTTAATCTTCCTTACACTTCTTCCTTCATTCTTTTGACTTCTCAGGAACCACCAGGAAAGAGATCCAAGAACGCTCTTGCTTTGAAAAGAGAGTTTGGGGCCTATGCAGAGAGCAGCGAATTTTAAAATTGGCGAATTTATTAAAAAGTAGCTTTTTTGGAGAGTTTTAATCTCCATATGCAGAGAAGTGCGAATTCTGCTATGTTTAACATGGATGCGTGTGGCGAGTTTAAATTGGCGAGATGCGCGCTTCAGAAATGTGTTAAAACAAATTCGCGCCTTTTTTTTCCCTTTGCAATGGCCGCGAGCGGCAGTTTTTTCTGGCGAGGCAAAACGGAGACAATCGCGCCATTTTATTGGCGCGAACAGCCGCTAGATGCCGTTCGCGCCTCTCTGCATACGGATATTTTTAAAACTGGCGAGATTGAGGTTCTCGCCAGCCGCGAGGCGAGTTTTACAAATAGAAAAGAAAAATTGGCGCGTTTTTCGGAAATCTCCATTTTCTGCTGTTTTCTGCGCGATTATCTCCAAAAAATGGCGAATTTCGAAAATTCGCTGCTCTCTGCATAGGCCCCTTTGTAGCAATAGAGGAGGAAAACTAGAACTTTTAAAGGTGGCATATACAGCAGAAAAAGATTCAGAGTTGTCATTTTTAAAAAGTCTTTTACCGTTCATTAATGAGCTGGACATAGTTGCTAAGTTGAAACTACGCAAAGTTTTAATGGATGATGTATTAGCTGCGGTTCCAGAGTTTAAAGCCATCAGTAAAATAACTATTTTTTTTTTTCAAAAGTAGTTACCTTGTTTAATTAATGTAATGTAGATATGAATATCTATTGTACTATGTGTGAACCAAGCTTTATGTATTTGAAATTTCCACTATTGCTCCATGTTGAAAAAGGTTTATGTTGTTATTTATATAGTTGTTAAAAAAAGTTGTTGTGCTTGAAAAAGGATGTTGTATTACATTTTGCACTTGTTAACAATGTGTATGTGTTTTCTATATTAAACAATGACTATAGCGCAGCATTGAAGTATTAAAAGACCAATACATTTTATTAAGAATACATTTTTTTTAACATAACAATACAAACTTGAACAACACATATAGTCACTATTCAATTTTATTTGTATCACAAACTTGATTTACATGCAAAGACGTGTAGTTGTACAAGGCTTAAACAACATTTTTCCACGGAACTGCACATTCTGCATTAAAGTAGTCTCTCAAACTATTGCAGATAAAATTAGCAGTATTTCCTTATGCATTATTACCTCTAGTTCTTGGAAGATGGCTACACACTGCAGGAACACGATCCATCAATGAGCCTTCATTTGCTCCTTCATTATCAATCACAATATTATGCAGTACAACAATGCATTTAACTATATTCTTTGCATTTGGAACAGAGCTTTCAATAGCTTTTAACAGTATTCTCCATTTTGAAGTAATAATTCCAAAAGCACACTCCACACAGCACCTTGCTCTGGATAGTCTATAATTGAAAATGTCTTGCTCTTTTGCTAAATGTTGCCTGTTATATGGCTTCATTAGATATGTCAACAAAGGATAGGCCTTGTCTGCAACAAGCACGTGTGGTAAGCTTTTTGTAAGTGATGGCAAACATTTCTCCATAGGAAATTGCACAGGTTTTTTTTCATTGAGATGATAAAACGAAGATGCTCTAAACACTCCCCCATCACTTTTCTTGCCGTACGCTCCAACATCAATAGCAATACATTTACATTTTGCAAGACTATTGAAAGAAAATGCTTTTAATTGCAGTACATGCTGCCTGCATTTTTGGGGTGTTTTAAACTAATATTTTTTCCATCACTGCAGCCAACACAATATGGAAAGTTCAATTCAGATAGAATTCATTGGCCACATCACTCAACATTGGTACTTTAAGAAATGGCAAATGATCTGCCTGAAATGTATCTTAAATAGCAGCACATGTCTCATGAACTATTTTAGCCACTGTGTTTTTCCCATCTTAAAAGAAAAGATAGGTCCATGAAATGGTATTCCTGTTGATAGAAACCTGTAATGTAAAAAAACAAAAACATTAACATTTTATGGCGGCAAATTTATAATGATGTATAGGAGACTAGAGTGAAGGAAGGTATGAGAAGGAAGTGAGATAGGGAGGTAGTAAAGTGAATTGATTGAGTTAGGGAAGAGAGGGAGGGTAGGAAGGGAAGGAATGCTTCACACCCTGAATCCAATCCCTCCCTTCTCTCTATTCTCTCTCTTCCCCCTTTTCCCTCACATTTCTCTCTCTTCCTACACTTCATCCCCTTCCTCCCTTCTATCTCTTCTCTCCCGCCCTTCACTGTATTCTCTCCCTTCCCTGTATTCCCTCCCATCCCTATATTCAATCCCTTCCTGGTATTCCCTCCCTTCCCTGTATTGAATCCCTTCCCTGAATGCCCTCCCTTCCCTGTATTCCCTCCCTTCCCTGTATTCCCTCCATTCTCTGTATTCTTCCCTTCCCTGTATTCCCCCTCTTCCCCCTCTTCCTTCCTTGACCCTCTCTTCTCTCCCTGCCCCCTCTGCCCTCTCTTCTCATCCTGCCCCTCTTCTCTCTATGCCCCTCTGCTCCCTCTGCCCTCTCTTCCCTCCCTGCCCATCTGTTCCCTCTGCTCTCCCTGCCCCTCTTCTCTTTCTGCCCCTCTGCCATCTCTTCTCTCCCTGCCCCTCTGCTCTCCATACCCTTCCTTCTCTCCCTGCCCTTTCTTCTCTCCCTGCCCTCTCTTCTTTCCCTGTCCCCTCTTCCCTCCCTTCTCTCCATCCCCTCTCTTCTATCCCTGCCTCTCTTCTTTCCCTGCCCCCTCTGCCCTATCTTCTCTCTCTGTCCTCTCTTCTCTCCCTGCCTCACGAGGCAGAGAGAGAAGGGAGAGAAGAAGGGCAGATGGGGAAGAGGGAGCAGAGGGGCAGGGAGAGAAGAGAGGACAGGGAGAGAAGGGAGGGCAGAGGGGGCAGTGGGAGCAGAGGGACAGGGTGCGAAGAGAGGGGCAGAGGGGCCAGAGGGAGCAGAGGGGCCAGGGAGAGAAGAGAGGGCCAGGAGGGTAGGGAGAGAATGGAGGGAAGAGCGAAAATGGAGGGAAGGGAATTACCTCAAAACCAACAATTTCAAACATAAATTAATAAAGTACAACATACACACAAATACCAAAACCTTCTATACTATATGTAAATAATCAAATTAACAATTAATACAATAATTAATACAACATACCTCAGCGTCATCATTAGCCTTTCTTCTGCAGTAATTGTCTAATCAAAATTCGTTCGGATAGGAGATATTGTGTCCTATATACGTGACAATATATAATCAAAAGTTATGAGTTTCATTCTAATGTATTGAAAAAAAATATTTTCATGCTTACAAAGTTTTTTGTATAGGCTTGCAAATTCTCCACATATCTCATGATCAGAATTCCCTTCATGGACATTACTTTCTCTGGAATCTACAGTATCACCAACATTTATAAATCTATTTTCGAGCAGCAGTGGGAGATTCAATGCTGAGAGCTCCGTAGCTGTTGTTTTTTGATTTCTCTAGGAACAAAGTGACATCACTACACTTCCTGCAATGAACCCCCCCCCCCCCCCCCCGATCCAGTCAATTAAATGCTCCCTCCCTTAATAGCCACCCTCCCCCCACTCCTGTCTAAAATTATTGCAGGACAGCCTGCTGGTTGGTGATCACAGTTGGTGATGTCACCACTCTCAAGCATGAGCACGCTCAGCGGCAGCATAGCCGCAGTCATAGTGAGTAGGGCTTCCCTCCATACTCCATTTTCCCTTCCCCCCTTGAATGTCAGGGTATGTACGTAGGGTGAGACTGTTAGGCATTCTCTGTCCAATTACTGTAGCTATGGACAATATCTACCCTGGGTAGTAGCAGGACTGAAAAATACCAGTGTTACTATTTGTTGCCATAGCAGACAAACATTGTGGAATGATCATCCACTTAGACTGATCAAATATCCTTGTATGTTACAGGATTTGCATAGTTTCTTGCATTGTAGTGAAATTATATGTTGGAGATTAGGAGATTACCTCCTTTTTCCTAGAGCCGTCAAACATGTATAGACAAACTTGGTTAACTTAGGCTACTGACATTGCCCCCTCTGGGCATTGCAGGATGATCACTATTAATACGCAGGTTAACATCTGCAGCCAAGGCAGCTGTACATTGTGAAATAACTATTGACTCATACAGAATATATATCTCTACTGCCAGCACTGTGTAACAGCAGATGTACAGTGGCTTACACAGTAGAGTAAATATCAATTCTTACTGCCTCCTGTTGTATTCAATCACTGTCAAAAGTACAAGGGGCAAGTGTATACTCCTCCAGTTCGACAGTAGTAGTCACATAACCCCTCCAGGTAGATCCTGCCCCGTCCCTTGTTTTGGGAATCGTATTCATGGTTACTGGATGTCTAGTAATTAGGGTACCTCTCCAGCCCTCCCTTTTTGTGCCTCAGCATAGACTGTCTATCTATCCTTCCCTTCCCCCTAATTCCTCTGTGTGTAGGGGTATGTATTAAGGGTTAGTTTTTTAATTGTTAAATTCCTCCTCCACCGGACAATGTCCTGCTTGATGCTTATAAATTACAGCTACAGTATTATGCTAATCTCATTCGAGCTAGTACTGATGTCTTGTGAGTTACATCTTTATGTGGTTCCCTTTCTTTTATCCTAATATCATTAAATTATATTTTAATATATTTCACCAGCACATTACTTATTTGGGACATTTTATTGGCTTCAATGTTGGTGGGCCTCTGATCACTGTCTATAGGCATAGCCACGTTCCTTATACGGGAATCTCTCCCACATACAGTATACTTGTATTGCGAGCAACGAGTGCATGCTACTTGGGAATCTCCCTGTTGTCTTCCCATCGAGATGGATTCTATTTTGACTACAGGTCCTTTTGTTCTATACAGCATCATCTCTCCTAGTGCACCTGCTCGCTTTATACCCCATTAGGCTGAGCGGGTATATCCTGTGTTGTTCTATCAGATAAAGTACATTTATTTAATTAAATACATTTATAATTTTGATCAATATGATGGTTTGTTTCAAGGTACATATACTGTACATCTAAGCTTCATCACAATTGGGGATTGAAAAACTGAACTCCTACTTTACTGTACATTAAAAAATGGATTATGCAATACAACTCATATTGATCAAATTCAAGACTTCCTTAAGATGTATGCTCAGGACTGGTACAGTCATGGCAAGTACAAATTAATATTTTCAACTGCCACCTCACTATAATCAATTATTACTAGCAACAAGAGACACAATTTAATAACTTCTGATGTACAAACTGCCAACTTTTTCTATTATAGTAAATGTAGAAATTACTTCTCTATGACCTTCAGAGACAGTCAAAGGGTTCTTGCTAGTGATTTGTTATCATATTTAGCTAGCTTTCTGGCATCCCTTTAAAGAAAGGCACATTTTGCTCTGCTTATGTTTTTATAAATTATATTTCAATGCACTTTACTTTCTGTCATTCTGTGCAGTAGATGGGAACTAAGCTCAGAGAATGTGATATACTATTCACATTATGTTATGAAAGCTGTGTCAGGTTTTATCTGATAGCTGAGAGACTCTGGTGCCTGTCACTTATTACTAGGAACATCAAAGAAAATAAACAAGTGGGAATGGAATACATATATGATAAGAACAGGAAAGATTATTGATAAGGCACTTCTTTCTGTATTAAGACAGGATTAATTGTAATAAAATCTACACTCAAGTACCATAAATTATAGTATCTGAACACCAAAAATGGCCTGTGTTCTGCCCAATCCTGGGCTCAGACCTTGTACCTTCCCCCTCTGTACTTAAGAGGTTACCCATCTAAATTGAATAGTGTATTTTCCTTGAAAGAGACAGGTACTCACACAAGGGTGTGCCTGGCATGGCACCCACTGTCCACTCCCCTTGGGGAGTGGGGTGATACATTTTCCCCTGGCTCTATTTGGGAGTCAGGGAAGAGTAAGGACTGGTGCCCTTGGCCAGGGGTGTATGTCCAGGAACCATCCAGAGGTTGGAGACCTGTGTGAACTGTACTGAGCAGCTGCAGTTGTGTTATACTGTGCTGAATCAGAAGGAATAAAGAGGTTCCAGTTAATATACTCCCACCTACTGTGCAATTTGTCTCGGGGAATGGAGTAGTCTTCTGCAGGAGATTGCGTTCACACTACTGGAGCCTGCAGCAGATGGAGTCACTGTACCGTCAGAGATAGAGACCAGTAATGTACCCCAGAAGCCTGCCCAGATGTCCCCACTACCACCGACGGACCACTCAGCATCCTGTGAGCCAACAGGTAGCCAGCACTATACACCATGTAATGACAGAATCTCCAAGAGGGTGGGGGAAACAGTGTTACATTTTGAGGCACTGCTGAGATCATCAGGACAGGCTTTCAGCAAAACAAAGCTGTATAATATGAGGTACAGTATGCTTCCATAAGGAGTACTGCTGAAGGAAGGGAGGCTAGGTGTAAATCTAAGGGAGCTGCAGCCTAGGCTAACCTAAAGGGTGAACTGTGCTGAAGCAGAGGGCTATTGCTTGTTCTGAGTCATCCTGAGGGCTGATAGGTGTAGGATGCCTGGGGGGGGTGTGTTTTGGCTAGCAGGGACACAGAAACCCCTGGAAAGGGTGTACAATGTCAGTGCCATAGCAGGGTGGCGTAAAGTATCGCTAGGTAGTGTCTGTGGAGGGATGCCCAATCAGCAGGTGCCAAGAACCTCTGCTGGAGTAGCTACCAGGATACTACTAGCTGCTGATATACAGGGAGCCACAGGAGTACTCACAATGGACTGTGATCAAGTGCAGCATACTGGGAAGGAGCTTTGTCTAGCCTGGGGTATATCTACACTCAGGTAGTCAGCTAACCATGTGCTGTTGTGACTCAAAAAGCTGGAGCCACGCCCACCTGCTGTGAGTGGTCTGGCGTGCAGCAAGGTTCATGTCCACTACAGTGTGCCCCTACTCTAAACTCTACCAGATGGAGGGGGCCCCGTATCAACCAATCCCAAAAGACTGTCTCTACTAGGGGAGGAACCGGATGTGGGCTGCCGCACCCTCAGTTCTTCGGAGCCAGCAAAGAGCGAAGAGCTACACTGACAATACTTCTGCTTCTGTTACCCAGCCAAGTCTAATGATGGCCAGCAGTAATTTCACACACTACAGGCTGCCCGGAGGCTTCCTAGTAATGGAGGTGAAGGGAAGGCACAATCTATAGTGTATGTTCCCCAGATGTGACTTCCCAAGTGTCCGCGGGTGTGGCCTTCTTTCTAAAGCCGGCACTGATGCGGCCTACGGCCTTCACACCCAGAGATGCAGTCGACACACAGCTAAGTGCGGCCGGAATGATTACTACCATGATGAAAGAGGATATGGTAGCCACAAATGCAGGTGATGCAGAGCACAGGAAAACAGTGGGTGCAGACAGAGCACAGCTCCAGACGTCCTGCAATGTCAAGCAGGAAGAAACAAACCAGGCCACTCCGCAGTTGTAAAAATGAAGATTGTATTGAAAGCTAATAACACATACAGGGAACAAAAATAGGACAAGAGGAACGCACCTACGCGTTTCGTACAGGTGTACTTTACTTTTGAGGGGCACTCCATTATCACCGGACCACCATATAATGGTTATATTATGTTATATGTCTCAATAGGACACTTGCCCAGTTCTGAGCACCACACACACCGCGTTCTCCTGGATGCAGAGCACAGCAAAGATACAGGATACACCGGAACAGCAGCAGTAAAATAAAAGTCCTTTATTGTACTGCTGCGGCCGAGTTTATTCGAGCATTTGCCCGTTCTCGGCCGCAGCAGTAACTTGGCGCGCGCCGGAGGGTGCCGGGCGCGCGCCGAAGCAGCGGAGGAGCGCCCTCCGATCGGGGCTTTCTTCCTCCCGCTGCCGGGTCCGCCAGGTCCCCCGGAACCCCCTGCCGCCGTCCCCCACATCGCGGGACACCAGGGCTCCCTCGGGGAGCCCTGGACGCGCGTGCAGGGGGCGCAGGCACCCGATGACGCGTGACCGCGCATCGGTGACGCGCGGCACGCCGAGGGGATGCCACTAGCAAGCCGGGAAATCTCCCGGCTTGCGGAACCGGCCGCACTTCAATAAAACGTGTCGCCAGTGTAACTTCATGGTGCAGACAGGGATGGGTGCAAAAAGCCTCCTTCTCTTACGCCTTTCACGCCTATAAGGCGCTTCGTCAGAGAGTGTAGGTAGGTGTGCCATGTTCCCCCTCTTATAGTGGTCTAAATTAACCACAATTGAAAAATCGCCGTTTGAATCAAAAACCGAAAGTGACGCGATGATCACCTAAACCGGAAGTGACGTCGCGCAATGCGCGAGGCTACCTGAATGACAATGTAACTTGTATGTGGTTTATACATGATAATTTCTCTGGATTTAGCAGCAAGAAAGCCATTAAACAGGCCAAACTCTTTCTCTGCTTGTAGATCAAAGAATCTACTGCGATCGTCATTCTCAACCGGAAGTGACGTATCGCATTGATGCACGTGATGATCATGTGTATAAACAATGTTGGTTGTCATAGCAACCAAAAACGGCATTCTATCTGATGTTTAATATAGAAAAAACATGTAAATATAGGGGAAAGTTGGCACAAATATCTTGCTAAATAATCAATTAACTAAGATAAAGCAAGATATATTAAAAACAGCTAAAAGAAATACATATGCATATCAGAGGACATAATGACATCACAGTTCAAATGGAAAAATAGAAAAATACTAAATTAGTCTCTTTAGATGTATATTAAGAGCAGGATATTGCAAAGATAAAGTGCAATTAACAAACATATGTGCAGAGATATTGGGCTATGAACCTCTTAGTTTAGAGAGAGATTTATCCTATATATGTTAATCACACTCATTTGACAAAAAATATATTCAATCATCATTGATCAATACATAATTATGATAAGAAATGTTTCAATTCCCAATCTGTATTTATACCCCCGGGTGATAATGACCCGAGGGTATAAATCCAGAACATTTCTCTTTTATTAAGTGTCCCTTAAGCAGAGAAAGAGTTTGGCCTGTTTAATGGCTTTCTTGCTGCTAAATCCAGAGAAATGATCATGTATAAACCACATACAAGTTAGATTGCTGCGGATGACAGTGAGATGCTCCAGTATCTCTCCCCTGCGGATGTGTCCCTGCCCTCATCTAATGGAGTGGCAGTCAGAAATCTGTGGTGATACACCTGTCGGCGTGTCCACCTGTCGATGCTGCAGAGGAAAAGATTACCTGCGGTGCGGATCCACAGCGGAATCTGGCATCCAAGACGATGTCAAAGCAGGCGATGGTGCGGCCTGAGAGGTGGTGGAATGTTCCAGATGTGGAGGCTTCAAGCGGTGTATCCAACATACCTGTGGCGTATCCTGAGGTTCCAGGGAGTCAGTGGAGAGGTGAGAGTACACCACATTACTTCCTTCAGGACCCGAGGGAGACTTCCGGTGAGGAAGTGCCATCCGGTGCCTTCTCCTATGCGGACGTGTGTGACACACCTCACCAGAGACCATATGTCGATCCACTTCCAGTGTGGGACCTGGACATCTACTCAGATCCCGCGAGACCAGGTGACGTCATCCGAGAGACGACTGCCAAGGCGTACATTATAAGGAATAGACAATTCCTGCTCTGGTGAGTACCGCTATGACCAAGAGTGATATGGACATATACCAGGAATGTGTATTGGGCCGGGGTCACAGGAAACATGCGGACCCAGACATTGAGGCTAATTATGTGGTATCTGGTAAAGGCAGGTCCCAGACAGGGAACTTTGACTGGACACTTCGAACTCAGCAGTACTACTATCCAGAGTTCCTGCACAAGCTTTAACGGGGACTGCAGCTGCTATTTTGATGTGGTCTATATACTCACATTACCTTATGTTCCTTGCATTACCTGCTATGCTGCAGCTCCCATTTGATTGCAAGTGTTAGCTATCAACAGTATCGTGGTGATCTAGCTTTATGCATATATACCCCTTTACTCTGCAGTGGAGAAGATTACCTCTGATCCCCACAGGGGTGCTGTTATTACTTGTACTGTTTTTCTCAGGACTGCATGGCTAGCACCCCTTCTTGAAGGTTTTATCAGTCTCGTCTGTTGCTTGTTGCTTTGGTGCATTTTTCCATAGGGAAAACTGTACACAGTAGGGAAGTACCATTAGACACTTTTGTGTCTCGAGGGAACGGGCCTGAAGAAGGGATTTTTACCCCGAAACTTTGCCGCCCCCCTCCCCCTGTACTTTTAACTTTTTCCCATCCCTTCCCTCCCTTCCTTTCCTTGTTTTTTCTCCCGCATTGCTTTTGTTGTGTTTTTGGTTGTTTTCTGTACTCACATATCGTTTGATTTGTGTTTTTTGCTCATTAAACCTTTTTGGCAGATTCCCTTCTCCACTTTTTTGACTTTTTGTGTGCTGGGAACAATATATTTCTTAGGATTACTGGTTGGGAGGAAAGAGGGTCCTCTCTGTTCCACGTTGCACCACTTAATTCAACTTCATTATATACTTTTTGTGTGCTGTCTATTTCGATCTTTTTGTTACAGGAATCCCCTTGTTCAAATTTCATTGGTGATTACTACATGCTCTTAGTATACGGTTTGCAGCCATGTTTTTCCTGTAGATGGTAGATGTGATTTCCCCTGTTACATCTTTAGATATAAGTAGGTTGAGGAATGTGATTTTGTCTGGACCAAATTCGTGGGCAAGTTTCAAATTATTATTATTTGTATTCAGTTCATCGATGAATGTCTTGAGGAGGTCTAATGGCCCCCTCCATAATAAGAACACATCATCGATGAACCTGTACCACATGTCAATATGGTCCGTAAATTCCTCTCTGCCTTCTCTGAAAACTTCTTCAGCCTCCCACCAGCCCAGGTACAAGTTGGCATAAGAGGGGGCACACTTGGTCCCCATAGCTGTACCTTGGGTCTGGTTGTATTGTTTCCTATTAAACAGACAGTCGTTTTTGGTAAGTATGAAAGATAGTAACTTGAAGACAAATTCACTGTGGTTCTTGAATGAGGAACCCCTAGTATTCAGGAAATACAAAACAGCTTTTATCCCAGTGGGGTGTGATATGCTTGTTTATAGCCCTTTGACGTCCAGTGATACCAAGACAGTATCATCTGTCACTGTAATGTTCTCTAGTTTCCTGAGGATGTCTTTAGTGTCCCTCAGATACAAGGGGAGGGCAGTAACAAAGGGTCTTAATATCTGATCTATGTAATTACTCACATGTTCCATAAGATTGCCAATTCCTGATACTATAGGTCGACCTGTAAGGAGGGGGGGTGTCCATTTCTTGTGTATTTTGGGTAAGTAAAATGTTGCAATTTTGGGATTTTTAACAATAAAATCCATCTCTTTTTGTGTGACCAATTGTTTCAGGTTGCCCTCAGTAAGGATTGCTGAGAATCGTGGTAGTATTCCAGAGTGGTATCATTAGTGGGATCATCTAGTTACTTTGACGTCCTTTGAGAAAGTCACTGTCGTGACGAAACGCGCCAGGGCACGCTACCATGACACTACGTCATCACGCAGTGCGCGCTTTATGGCCGGAGAGCGCATGGAGCTGATCTGACAATCATCCGACAACTGCTGGAGGTGAACCGGAGGGACTATCTAACATCTGATGTGTTCCAGGACGGTGTGGCCTTGTTGGTGGTGATTACAACACAAACTGCCTTTTTATCTTGTACTTTTGTGAGTGTTCTTAATCCCCTTGTCCTCTTTTTTTATTGATTAAATGTACTGTATTACACTCTGTTCTTCTCTTTCTATATATATATATATACACACATATAATTATGCATAAATATCACTGCCAGAATGAAGAAGCTGATAGTGTGTGAGGAACACCTTGTCTGCATTAAGTCCACTTGTTTTGGTGTCAAAGAGTCCTATCATTCTGAGCTCAAATGTTTTCCATTCTTGGGTGCGTTAGATCATTCCATTGAGGATTTTGATATTTAAATCATTTATGGAATGATCTGGTAGTGAGAAATGATGTCCCACTGGTGAGCAGTATATTCCTTCTTCGTGGTTTAGTGTAGAGTGTCTGTGCATATTCATTCTTCCTTGAAGTTTTTGTCTGGTTTCCCCAATGTAGCATCCTTGGTCACATTTGTTGCATTGAATCATATAAACCATGTTCCTGGATGTGCAGCTGTTTGATCCTTTAACATTGAGTGTTCCATTGTTGTGACTGGCTATGGGATCTTGGCATATATGTTTGCAGAGTTTGCAGCATGTGTTGTTGCACGGTTTTGTGCCATTATCAGTGTTTTTAAGTTCGTTGCGAAGTTTTCTGTTGACTAATTTCTGTTTGAGGTTTGGTGGTTGCCGTAACGCAAGAATGGGAGGTTTGGAAAAGATTTCTTTTAATGTCACATCCTCTTCCAACTTGGGTTGCAGAGCTTTGATTATTTTTTGTATTCCCTCTAGGTTAGGGTTGTTTGTGGCCACTAGGGGAATGCGTATGGTAGGTTCTCTCTGTCTGTATTGTAGTAGGTGTTCTCGTGGGGCTATTAGTGCAGATGTAATAGTTCTGACAATGGTCTTTGGTTTGTATCACTTATGTCTGAATGATTCGGTCAGGGTTGTGAGATGCCTGTTTCTGTCTTCATTGTCAGAGCATATGCGGTGGTATCTTATAGCCTGGCTGTGTATGATACCTTGTTTTGTATCAGTGGGATGGAAGCTGGGGTTGTGGAGGTAACTGCATCTGTCTGTTGGTTTCTTGTATACAGATGTGTGTAGTTTGCCATCTTTCAGTATTATTGTTGTGTCTAGAACAGGGGTGGGAAATGTCTGGCCCGCCCGCCATATACGGCCCGCCAACTGTTTGGTCAGGCCCCCGTGAGTCAGGCGGCCGTTTGCACGCTCGCAAGAAAGGAGGGAAAAAAAAAACCTTCCCCTTTCCTGATTGGCTGCCTCGTGTTGGCATATTGCCAAGAGTTTTTTTTTGTTGCCAAGACCCCCCCCCCCCCCCCCCTACGGAGCATGTCCACAGAAGAGCGAGTCTGCGGAGGAAGAAACTTGAATCTTGAAAATTGAATCTCCACACCGGGCAGCAGTTGTGGAGGTGGGCACCTGCACCAATCCCCTCCTGCTCCGTTCCCCCCTCCCCATGTCCACGGACCTCCTCTGATCCCCCCTGCTCAGAATCCCCCCCGTGCACTTAC